>PVIJ01010299.1:0-61052 GCA_004024925.1 Scalopus aquaticus
AAAAAAAAAAAAAAAAAAAAAAAAAAAAAAAAAAAAAAAAAAAAAAAAAAAAAAAAAAAACAAAAAAAAAAAAAAACAAAAAAAAACTCATTGAAAATGACCCACAGATGTACTGGAGGGCCTTATTCCTCTGCTCTTTCTGTAGTAGGTCAGAGAGAGAAAAAGAAAGGCAGGAAATAGGCTGAAAAGAGAGAGTTGCAAATCCTGGCAGCATGCCTAGAAGGGAGGCAACTCAGCAGATGGGAAGAGAGGCAAGAAAGGAGGGATATAGGCTGCAGGCAGGCTGGAACAGAAACCACTAAAAGGGAGGAAGACAAATGGCTGGAACTGCCAATTTGCAGCAGGACCATGAAACTTGAGCTCTTCTGGGGCTGCCTTCCTGGTGAGTCCTCTGACTCCAAAACTTTAGGAAGGAAAACTGATACCCATAAATAACTGTGGCTGTGAGTGCAAAGTGGGATAAATGCTTCAACTTGATTAAAGGCAAAGTGGGTTGTCTGACAAAGAAAAAATGTGACCGGCTGACTCTGGAGAGGTTACATGCGTGGTTACATGTGGGAGTTTGCAGAAACTGCAATAGGCATGTTGTACAGAGACATGTTCGTGTTGGGAGCTGGGAGGGGAGAGGCAAACAAGACAGTTCTTTCATTAGGAGCAAGGGGAAGATTTCACACTTTAAACTCCTTCAAACACAGAGCAAATCAGGCTGGACCTGTTTTGCTTTGGACAAAATGAATTCAAAATGAATTCAAAATGAATTCAAATGAATTCAAAATGAATCAAATGGTTGGTTGGATCACCATTACCCAACCAGAGATATTCATTAATTTTCAGTAATGCCATAATTAGTGCTCTTTTGAGCTCAACTGGACCCTAGACTCTGCAACAACTCAATTCCATTACTTAACCACATTTACTTAACCACAGTCACAAGAGATGAACCAGAATATCTAATAAGGTGAATTAATAAATGAATCCAGATTTAAGTGTGAACAAAACAATAAAAATAGACAACTGTTACTTAATAAATGAAATCTAAGTATAACTGTCTTTATTAAATGAAGTAAAGATTTTATAAACACTGCTGAACCTTTTAAAATAAATGCCAAATCTACACGTGTCCTAAAGCTACTCAACCAAGATAAAAGCTGGAATAAAATGTTTTCAAATCAACCCAGCCCCATTCCAATAGAAGCTTCTTTCTCATTCATTTGATCATGTTTCTCCTTCGCACCTTGAAACTCCTCAGGTACAGGTTGTGCTCAGCTGGGAGGTAATTTCAGAAAGATTTTGTTGTAATGATGCTTTATGAGGACACCAATGTCACATTCACTTGTAATGTCTTGGAGAATTAGGTCTAACCCAGCATTCTCTCACTGTGTCCCCTGAAGGGCAACAATATGAGACAGTGGGTGCCTCTGAAGACTCTCGGACCACTGCCCGTCCTAGAGCAGAATATGGAGAGAGAAGGGAGAGAGGTAGCAACAGGAGAAATAGAAAGAGAGGAGGAGAGAGAGAGATTATGAATGAGGAACAGAAATGCAGATCATGGCAAAATGCCCAGACATGGAGGTGGTTAGGGGACCGGAAGGAGGACAATCAGGAGCGATGTAGGCTGAAGGCTCGTTGAACAGAAACCAGGAATAAGGCAGGAGGAAGAAGGAAGAAGAGTGACAGGGCAAAAGGGGAAGCAGAATAGAACCGGGATGGAGAATAAGCAAACATCTTGGCCTGGAAAAAGAGAACAAAACACATGCCTTTGTAGGACCAAAGGCCCCAATTTTTAACATCTTCAGGGAAAGACAATGAAAAGCTTGTCAGTGGGAAATGTGGTCAAGACCATTGCTTAGATTCTGGGTCACTGACCCTCAAAGGATCCTAAATATTGACCAGCCTCTAAGTGTCTCCAGAGCCTGTCAGTTATTCATCAGTGAAAACAGTCTCTCTCCTGAAAGGCTGTGGAATTTTATATTCCTATGACGTTTCAAGGTCAATTTATGAAACACCTCATAGAAGTCATGGTTATTACGCAGAGACATCATGATCTTTTACATAATCATGTATCTTAGAGTCCAAGTAACACAACTCTCAGTGAAAACAGCAATTAGGCAACACACAGTGCAATTAGCTACCAGAATTTGGGGGCAAGAATTGAAATCACTCCTTGAAATTTAGAAGCCATAGGTTATCAGTACATGTTTTAACTATAAAAAATCTAACATGTCATTTTTTTTCCTTTACAAATGGAAAGAGATTGGTAGACCACTAAACTTAACTTAGTTGAAATAAATCAGAGGCTGGAATAGCAGTGTATAAATAACCATGGTGAAATTACCAAAGCATTTTAAAACTTGGGGACTTTTAAAACTTGGGGAGCTTCACTAGTACTTGGGCCCTTCTTCATTGCTAAACTGAATTCTTATTTCTAGCAAATCTTTCAAATGGCATTTTCTGATGTGTATGTCTTGGCACATATTATGCCAGACACCCCACATGCATGACCTCATTGAATCTCACAACCATCTGCGGCATTAGGTGCTATTATCCCAGTTGCGCAGATGAGAGGGAGGTGGTTAAGGTTGCACAGTTGGTAACTGGCAGAGCCAGGCCGTGGACCCAGGGTGCTGACTCTAAGTCTAGCACCTTTCGTAAGGTGCCAGCCTGCCTACCTTGAGCCAGAAAGGATTTGACTGGCATGCAGAAAGTAGGATGCTGAAATGTGAATATTAGCTTCTTATTCATCTACAGGCACATCAAAGACTTCACAATGAAAATATGTATGGAGTAATTTAACCACTGAATTGTGTTCCCAAAATCATTTGTTGAAGTCTTTACTCTCAGTACCTCAGAATGTGAATGCATTTGGAGATAAGACTTTTAAAGAAGTGATTAAGTTGAAATGTTAGTCTGGGCCCCCATCCAGTCTGACTGGCATCTTTAGAAGAGGAGATAAGCATACATGTGTACATAGGGGCGACCATATGATGAGGTAGTGGAGGTCAGCCATCTGTAAACCAGAGAGGAAACCAGACCTGCCAGCTCCTCCACCTTAGACTTCAAGTGCCCAGAACTATGAGAAAATGAAAATGAAAATGCCACCCAGACTGTGGTATTTTGTTATACAGCCAGAGTAAACTAATTTATACACCTATATGTGCCTTGCTGAATGTTACAATAAATAAAGCAGGGTCCCTACATCTCAAGAATTTGCTGTTTTGGAGGAGCCACTTGGGAGCAACAAGGCAATTGGAATATGGCATAGTAAGTGCTCTTAAGGGACAAGTGAGAGTACTATGGCAGGAGAAGACCATGTAATCTGATACTTATAGAATAATTCATATTTGCAAAGTTCTCTATAATGATAAGTATATTTTCCCCACAATGACTGGTGTGTGTGTGTGTGTGTGTGTGTGTGTGTGTGTGTGTAATCTCAAAAGACATACATTATTTTATGAGAAACAAATTTTCCTTAGGAGATTTGGTAAGTATCTGCCTCTCTCAATCACACCACGGTTCTTCCAGTTTTTAGAACCAAATTACCCACATTAGTTCTATCATATGTTAATGAGATATTATCGTTTTTTAAAGTTAGGCTTATCCTGAGAAAGATCTGAGGTTTGGTTCCATCTGAGGTTATTTGAAATTCTGGGCCCCAAAGCAAACAATACTGCAAAGACTGTCATGGGGCTGGCGGAAGGATGGAAGAAGACACCGGTGAAAGTAAGCTGCAAACTATAAAGAGTTGTGTTAAAACAAAGACGAAGATGGCTATCACTTTGTTGATTGATTTGGAAACTTTGCTGGACAAGTTAGTGTCATTTGAAGACAGAATTATGTTTTTTTTTTTAAAGATTTATTTATTTATGCATACAAGCTGGGGTGCAGGCCAGAGGCGTGGGGCGGTGAGAGGATTCACTAGAGACAGAGTGGGGAGCAGAACAGGCAGATCGACTGCAATACACTGCTGAGGGGAGCAGCGGCCGAGACAGGAGAGGTCTGCTGTGCCATGTGGGAATCTCCTGACCGGGCGTCAAACTCATGTCGCCGCTGCTGACAGCTCCACAGTGCAGCACCTAACCGCTGTGCCACCTGGGAGGCCCCAGAATTAGGTTTTGAAAAAACCTCTAATCATAACTGGTCATCAATATATCTGTCCACTGTGTGTCCATGTGCCCCAGAGATCATGAGTGGACTATGTAACGTCAAGGACTTACCTCAGGAAATATCCTTCCCAGACATGTGTGCCAAGATGAGCCATATACAGACAGTTGATAATCACTGTAGGCTCATGCTCAAAGCAACTGCCTGAATGGCCATGAGAAAAACGAAAAAAAAAAAAAAAAAGCCAAGTCAGAGCTTTGGAAAAGCAGGAAAATGCAGTCAACACTTTAGGCAAAGTGGGAGGAACCAGCCTCAAGTGACAGAAACAACTTGACTGAATTGAGCTGAGGTTTAAATAACCAAAAGTTATTTAAATAAAAGAGAAAAGCTCTTTGGAATCCCTGAGAAAGATACTGATCAGATGGAGCATTTTATCAAGATTTTCCCATGCCTGCCTAGACCCTACCTCTGCAAGAAAGAACAGAGATAAGGACATCCAGGTCAGGGGAGTACCTCGGAAAGACCTATGTCATGCTCCCCACTCAGGGCAATCTTTCAGACTAATTAGGCAAGGGACCCCAAACAATATTTTCCACAGCAGGGTCAGAAGAAGAAAGTTAAGAATATTCTTTTTCTTCCTTTCTTCATCCTCACCCACCATTGACTCTAACTCCCTCCTTATCCCTCCTTCCCTCTGCCTCCCTGGCTATAAATGCTTGCCTCAATTCTGGTAGATAAAGAAGAAACAACTGGGCCTCCCCGGTGGCGCAGCGGTTAAGCGCTGCGTGTGGAGCTGTCGGCAGTGACGACGTGAGTTCGACGCCCGGCCGGGGAGAGTCCCACATGGCGCGGCAGACCTCTCCTGCCTCGCCCGCTGCTCCCCTCAGCAGTGTATTTCTGATCTGCCTGTTCTGCTCCCCTCTCTGGCTCTGGTGAACCCTCTCGCCGCCCCACACCTCTGGCCTGTACCCCAGCTTGTATGCATAAATAAAAATAAATCTTAAAAAAAAAACAACAACTAACTATTTTCAGTAAACAGCACTTGTCCAAAACTACTCAACCGCTTTCACTTCTCCTGTGAAGACCTTATTCAGTGTTCCTCCTTCTTTTCTCCCATGCTCTGTAGAGGATAAAGTTATTTCATTTTTTCATTCACCACAACTAAAGAGAACAGAAGTTTCAGCTGGTCTTTCCACACCTCAGCTCAAGGGATTCAGGTGTGGATGCTACCTGTGTGCAACAGGTGCCAAGAGGAAATACTGTATTTCTTCCGGATGCAGCCCCTTTTATGTGATTTGGAAAAGAAGGCCCAGACCCAGACTGGCATGACATTATGTATCTATTACACCCCAATACTCACCCATGAGCAGAGGGTAAACCTTCACTGGGAACACCTAAGCCTGCAGCTTCCTTGCACATCATTCTCAGTATCACATTAACCTAAAAAGCATTTCGAGGATCCTATGATCTGTTTCCTAGAAGTACCTTTCATTTCCTTTGCTGATTCCAAGCAGCACAGCCGCATGAACTCTTCCACCACCATCTCCAGTGCTCCCATGTGGTGGTATCTTACCCAGACTTGCATCTTTCACCACAGTCTCTAGGTGTGTTCACAATAATCCATCACAGAGGAGCCCAGAGGGGCTACTAATCTGTGAGCACACACCCCCCTCTACTGGACAGAACACAAAGAAACATACACATCTGGGGAAACCACAGAATTCTCCAACAGGAATTTCCAGTTCACCTCCCTCACTTTGTACATGAGAAATTGAGGCCCACTGATGTGCCACAGATCAACAGGGGCACTCTGGGAATTGGAGACAGAAAGTGCATATGTCTGCTGCCTCCCACATTAAGTGTCACCATCGCGAGGAACTACACATCCTTAAATAGTTCAACTCCCAAGAGGAATAATTTCACTGAGTTTGTGGGTGTCTTTGGGCTATTAGTTAAAACACTCTGCAGGGATAGCTATTGATGAAGGAGCAGTGTGTTGGCTGAAAGAGCATTAAGCTGGGAGTCAAAGAATCTGGAATCACATCCCAGCTCCAGGATCTACAATTTCTGTGGGTCTGAACAAGACAGTTTCCCTGAGATTCCATGTCATCATGTTTGAAGTGAGTTAGAACAGATGTTCCCCAAGGGGCCTCTCACAAGATGAACCCATGAGGTGTAGGATTGTAAATAAGTGAGCAAAAGGGACCAGAGCATGATAGAAGAAACACACACCAGGCACACAGGAGTGCCTGTCCTAACGCCAGCTTCAGAAAGTCACTTCCTCTCTTTGGAACTCTGTGTTAGGAACATAGGTGAGAGGGGTGATGTCATCTTCCCACTCCCTTAGTGTCCACAGTTATGGGCCATGATAACTGTGAATATTGAGGCTTTCTTCGAAGGATCCACAGGGACATGTTCACACAACTTTGGGACAAAGAAGGGAGCCATTACCTTTTTTTCTTATAATATAATAAGCCTATATAGGAGTACATACACTAAACTACTTGCTTGAAGGTAGAAGAGCACAGGTAAGAACACTTACTTCCAACCCATGTGATGGGTGAGACATTCTTGCAAGGCACTATTATAAAAGCACAAAGCTTTTATAAGCCACACTACAAAACTGCTTTCTTTGAAATAATAAGTAGAGCTAGTAAGTAACCAAATTAGACCATTGATTCCACTAATTTTAAATGGTGTTGCAGGATTCCACATAAAGTCTAAAAGACGACACAAAACAAAACAATGACAAGGATGCCACTGGGTGGCCCAAGGATGGCTCTGGAAGAAGTAGGGAAAGAGAGAGCTGAGCTCTAGTCAGTCTCATCTCCAGACTACCCAATAAACATAATCCACTTAAATAAAAAAGGCACTCGCTATTCAAACACATTTTCAAAACAAGTTCTCTTAGCTGCATCACCTCCCCACATTGCTTCTGGCCTGGTCTCTGGGAGTTCTGGATTTGCTGCAGGCACTAGGGGAACAGTAGTGGATTGGGATAACTTTGTAACCAACTATTGGGGGGAGAAGAGGAGGAAAAACAACTGAGTTACAGTGTTTTGCAGCAAAAATAAGTCAGTCTATGCACTTAAAATATTTTTATTGAGTCCAGAGCATTCAAATTATCTTCTAATGCCCCCACTCCTGTATCTGGTCCCATAATGAATTTTTTTAAAGTGTTAAATTATAGTTTGTGCTGTTTGAACTGCACACCCCAAGAACAGTAAGCACTTTAGAGGTTCAATATAAAACTACTGGAATTCCTTGTCCCAGAAGTTTCTCTACACGATTTTTTTCAAAAGACCCATGTAAAGTTTTCAGAGTCTTTAGAATCTCACTCCCCACCCCCCCCCTTAAGACCTCTTTTGTACAGATGTGTCCCTGAAAATAAAGAGAATATTGATTTTAAATGCTGGAACAAACTGAACAGTAGGCTGATCTCACAATGTGATAAGCCAGGGCACAGAACAACCCAGTTAAAGAGGAGAATGTCAGCTCTGTCACTCTGTCTTCCCTGGAGCTGCTTCTCATTGGCATCCAGTAGGAAAGAGCCCTTTCACACCTGACACAAATATAACACTGTCCTTCTGCAATATGAGAAAAGAAATTCCCTGAGGAATAAGCAAGGCTCTTGGCAAGGGTAAGTGAAGCTGGAGCCGCAAGACCTGTGATAAAAGCTTAGCCGCAAGACCTGTGATAAGAAGCAACTCTCCATGGAACAGTATCGGAATTAGTTTAAGATGACTTCCCCAGGGTTATTCAATGTTCTTAAAACATATTGCTTGAAACAGGATAGAATTATCAATGTATATTATGTGCCACACTAAGCTTTCTATCCTATTTACCACAACAGCATGCAACACTCTTAACTAGCCCATCCTGTTTTCTGCCTTGTTTTTCTCCATCACACCCATGCCCTGTTAACAGAGTAGAGATCATATTGTTCCTTTCTGTTTTGGCCCCCATCCCTCTAGAATGGATGTGAGCAGTGGGGATTTACTTTTGTCAGATTTGACCATGACTGTGTCCTCTATTCCTAGAACAGTGATACATACATGATAGGTCTTCAGGAAATGTTGAAAGGTTTTGGAGTGCCTCACATCTATCAGCACAACTAATTACAATGACAGAGCTGTGTTCACTGTTACAATTCATAAAAAGATAGCTCCATAGCCACAGGGGCTGCGACAATGTGGTAAAACAGGAGAGGTGATTCAACATCAAAGTCTTCCCTCTGTTATTTGCTTAGCAAGTCACCCTCTCTGAGTCTTAGTTCCTTCCTCATTCAAGTGGAGATGACATTCCCTGCTTCAGAACAGGATTCTCAGGAATCGTACAAAGTATATGATCTTGAGGAGGTTTAAAATCTCTCCAAAAATTATAAAATTGCACATTTTATGCACATATATGCACACTCTCTAGGCAAGGACAGAGCATAAGTGGTTGGGAACAAGTTCAAAAAGGAGTGGAAATTAAGTACCCAGTTCTTATGTCTATGGAATGGTTCTTAAGCTCCTGCTTCCTAATTTTATACCAAAGTATTTCAGAATGAAAGTATCTAACAAGTGCCTGTAGTGTTTTGGATTCAAAATTGTAACCAACTGGGGGGGGGGGGCGGGAAGCATGGGAGGAAATACAACTGAGTTGCAGTGTTTGTACAGGACAGTCCAACACTATCAAAAGAATGTTTTTACTCTAATTCTCATCACCTGTTTTAAATGTATTTTGTGTGTTATACTGAGTGCAAGTCCCATAAATATTTTTGAAACAAAATAAATAAATGATTAAAAAAATAAAATCAGACAGAACTATACCCATCTAACTCATGGGGACTTTGCAAGGATCTGATGATAATGTACGTGGAAGTTCTATATAAGCAGTAATGTGTTAGTTGGCTGATGTTATCCACAGCTTTCTTTAGCCAGTACACCCTCACCTTCCCCGTTCCCCATTGCAGTGAGGCCCTTCTCTAGTACCTCCACTCTTCTTCACCCATATTTTCCTCCTCTAGTTGAGTGACAGGAAATGAGGGTACAGGTTTTAGAAACATATGTCAATACATAGTGTGTTTGTGTGTGTGTGTGTGTGTGTGTGTGTGTGTGTGTGTGTGTGTGTGTAGAATATCTGGGTTGTAGGCCAGAGGAGTGGGGGTTGGGGGGGAGTGAGAGGATTCACCAGATATAGGGCAGAGAGCAGAACATGTAGATTTGCCAAAATACACTGCTAAGGGAAGCAGCCGGCGAGATAGGAGAGGTCTGCTGTGCCCTATGTGGGTTAGCTCCCTGGCCAGAGATCGAATTCAGGCCACCGCGGTGATAATGCTTAGACTCAACCCCTAGGCCACCAAGGAGAAATACATTGTTTTTCCCTCTGCCTATATTGAGTGATAACAGAAGTTACAAGAAGAAAAAGGAAATCTATATAATCTCAACTAGTGTAGTCCCCAAAGAGTATGACACAGCTACCCAGAAAAGTCCCTGATTCATAAGCCCAAGGGACAGTGTCAAGGCATCACCAAGGAAGTATGCTGGCACCCACATTCCATCCAGGAGGCGGATTCTGATTTTTTTTTCATATTCTACTCAAGGAATATATTTTTCTACCCAAAGTGGCCAGTGTATTTCCTTTCAACACACAATGAAATCCCTGCACATTTCTTTGTACTGGGGAATGACTTCTCTAATATTACGGACTTAAGGAACAGAGGGGAGTCCTAGATACCACAGCCTAATCACCCTCTACCACATGGCCTGATGAACAGAATGCCCTGCTGCTGTGCTCCCAGGCATCTACTTCATTCCCTGTCATCAATGGAAAAATGAGACAGAATGACAAAGCACAAGAGTTGTAGCTGGTCGACCTGGGTTTGATTCTTGGTTGTGACACTGACTGGCTGAGCAACCTGAGCAATTAACTTCACTTCTCTGACTCCCTTTTCTTCATGTGTAAAACTGGCATAATAGTTACTGTACAGGATCTGGGCTAAAGAAAATATTTGTCAAGTATCTAATTACCAATATCTGGTAAGTAAGTGCTTAATAAGCCACTATAATTCCTGTTGTTGTTAGTTAGACACACCCTATGTGCTGTGGGTCAGGCAGGACCAACATTAATACAGGAAAAGGAGAGGAATGGAGGGACATGAGAAGAGAAAATAAGCAAAAGTCAGTATTGGGGAAAGGCATCCACTACCACTCTGTGGGTAGGAACATGATCGCTGAGTGCCTGCGCTTCTTGAATCAGATTTCTATCAGGTAATCTAGAGGATAAGGCACCTACTCCTGGCTGCTGGATTCTGCAGCTGTTGTTCCCTATCCTCACCAGCTTCTTCCGTTCATCTTTCTTCCTTCTTGCCAAAATGATGTGGAGTCAATGCACATATTATGTTCCAATGTTCCATCAGTTTCTCCTTTGCCATCCCTAAGACCAAACTGGTGTGTCCCCCAAAGTCTTTTCCAGGGAGACATTGCATTCCCCTTGTCTAACTCCCTGACTTGGATACCGAGGCTTGAATTAGTCTAGCCACTCCACATTTTCAGGTTACTAGGTAACCTGAATCCTCCCAGGAGTGAGGACAACCTTTTTGCCTGTTAAAATGGGTACACAACTTTAGTGATTCTAATCAACAGGGCTCTCCAAGTATAAGAGCTATGAGTTAGGGCTCCCAAATCCATTCATACATCAGCGTCTACCCCACTATGCCATGTCCCTCCCTGTAGGAGAGGCTGATGGCCATAGCAATGCAGGGGCAAGGAAAAGGGTCTAGAGCAAAAGCTGACTCCCAAATATGCTCTGACCTAATTTGAATGGCATCCCCAGAGAGCTTCACGGAATGTCATACCAAATCAAGCCTGTCAGAGGGCTTCAGCCACCCCAGAGAATGTTGTCATCTTCACAGATGGAAAACGGATGGAGGGAAAGAGAAAGGAGAGAGACAGAATCACCTACAGGCCAAACTCAATTTGAGAAATGCTACCAGATCACTCTTTTAAACACTCAGTGAGTGGAGAAAAACAGACTTGAAAAAAACCTTCCTACAAATCACATATTCATCCTTCTTATCTCACAGATAAGAATGAAGATATTTCTAGAAATTGGTTTTAAAAGGCCACCCAGCAATGTGGCTAGTGCAAAGTCAGGACTAAGAATAAGTTTGTTCCTGGGCAAAATGGAAGAACTTAAAAGTTTGTATAAAATTTAAAATCAGGCCCTGGTGGCACAACAGGTTAAGTGTAGTGCTTTGGAGCTGTCGGTGGCTGCAGCATGAGATTGATGCCTGGCCGGGGAGAGTCCCACGTGGCTCAGCAGACCTCTCCTGCCTCGCCCGCTGCTCCCCTCAGCAGTGTATTTCGGTTGATCTGCCTGTTCTGTTCCCCACTCTGTCTCTGGTGAGCCCTCTCACTCCCCCCACAACTCTGGCCTGCACCCCAGCTTGTATGCAAAATTAAATCTTTAAAAAAATTTTTAAATCAAGCTGATTGTTCTTTTTTTTTTTCCCCTGAGGACACCTCCTTTTTTAAGTGTTGTAAGATTCCCAAAACTCTTTCTAAGGAATATTTCTATATACACACAAAAAATAGAAGCATATAATACACAAATATATTACCATGAACACAACAATTATCAAATTTGCTTCAACAAGTTCTTTGCTTTAACTTAAGTGTTGTCAAATCATTCCCAGATCTTATATTTTTTCACCCCTACATATACCAGGTTGTACCTCTTTAAAAATAAGAATCTTTTTCTTTTATCAGTGAGTCTCACATTTTTTGCTGCTTCCCTACCTCCATTTATTATTCAGTAGGCTTGGAGTGGACTGACAATTTTCATTTCTAATATATTCCCAGGTGATGTTGGTGATGCTAGCTGGAGTTCGTACTCTGAGAACCACTCTGTTATATATACAGTTACTTCCTCAAATTGGTATGTTCTTGGAAACTGCACTTTTCAGCAAAAAAAGTATAATGAAAACAGGTTCTTGAATAAGTCATTTCATTCAACATCACCAGGATTCTTATTTTTTTCATCATCGTTATAACAAAACAATATTGAACAAAACTACTTTAGGACTTGCTGTCTTCACAATGCTATTATCCTATTTACCAGATGAGCAGCTATTCCTTGCTATCACCTCATGTTCCTCCATGTTCAATTTTCTAAATTGTCTCAGAAATATCTTTTTACAGATTTTTTTCAAACAAAGTCCATATATTACATTTAGATACCATATCATTAAGGTTTTATTATATATTTGCCATAAGATTCTATCTCCACTCCCTGCCCCAAACTGTCTATTTTGTTTCATGCCTTATAAACTTTAAGTTGCTAAGAGACTAGATCTTAATTGTTTTCATTACCAGAAATGATTAACTGTATGATGTGACAGAGGTGTTAGCTAACAGCACAGGTGGTAATCACATTATTATACGTAAATGTTTTAAATCAACCCTCTGTATATCTCAAATATGCACAATGCTACATATCAATTACATACCATTTTTTAAAAAGAAGGAAAGAAAAAACCCAGTACAGTCCTGCTCATGTGTTTGCTGGTTCATGGTGGTCTTTAACTTCTGTCTCTAGCCCCCACAACTCCTGTGAACTGAAAGTCAGCCCTATATATTAGTGATCCATTTCTGATTACCTATAGATTCAGCTCTTTAATGAGAATACTCTAAGATGGGGCTGTTTGTAGTAAAATGAAGGTTTGAGTCTTAAATGTAAGTGTGGGATGTATGTTTCTGTAATGTTTAGAAACTACATTTTAAAACACTACCTTACCATTTTAAAATAATCTATAACCTTTATACTAAAACACACCTTCCTCACTTGAAGCTTCATAAATCCCATTTTTTCCCCTATTGGGAGAAATAATATCTCACATACTCAGTAAGCCACACACCTGGGACCCAGTTCTTGATCACATTGGTCAATTTACACACTCAACCCAAGTATAATCTAATAAGTGTGATCTAATGAGGAAAATGATTTGGTTTCTAAACAACCAAGGCTGTGGTTTATAGCTACTAAATGTTAAAACACACCTCTGAGCTACTCAAGATTCCATAGAAATGTCCTCCAGCACACACCAAACAGGAGGAGCCTCCTTTCCAACCAGCACAGTTCCCTAGGAGGCAGGGGGTGTTCTGACAGGGTGCTTGAGCTGGAGAAAACAAAGCAAGCTGCTCAGGGATGGAAAAGGTGAAGTGAGTAAGCCAGCAAGTCTCATTCTTCTTTAGAATACATTCTGGTTTCTAAAATCTAAAACGTATCGATGGCATTTTAGGTCATTTTGGCAAGTTAGCCATTTATCAAAGTAGTTTACAGTGGCAAAATTACCTTTTTAGTCATCAAAGAGCATTTACCTAATTGAGCAATTCTTAAAAATAAAAATTCAAAGAAAAAAATGCAGAAGGCAAATACCCAGATCTACACTGATAGAGACCTTTTTCAGTGAATTTCATTTCTTTCTTTGTGTACACACACACACACACACACACACACACACACACACACCTACCTCCTAAGGGAGAAGCACAGACTCCTAAGGTTTACATGAAAGGCCTAACACATTACAGATACTTTTATATATTTCAGTTCTCCATGTCTCATTCCCTCTATTTTATGAACCTTACTGTTGGTTTTTCTGAAATTCTGTGCTGAGGGAAGAGATGAAAGATGAGCGTGGCTCTGGAAATTGATTAACAATGAATAGACTCTAATAATCTCCTTTCCAGGTGAAATGGAGCAATAGGAAAGGGAGAATAGTTGGTAAATCTATGCAGAGGTCATCTAAGTTGTATACAGTAGAGGAAATTTTTGTAATCATTTAAAAAACAAAAATTTGTAATAATCAATTCTGAGTAGCAGTGGAGCACTGACCAAAAACTTATTTTTGGATCAGAATTTTCCTGGGCAGGAATGCAATGCTTCAGTAATGCAAAGTCATATGCATTGAATCAGTCAACAGTACAGCTAGAAAAAACTGTTATCAGCACTTTTTAATGTTCTTATACTCATCAAAAAAAATCAATACCAATGTAATGCCATTCTGTAAGAACAACTGTTTATTCTGGTTTCATTGTCCTGGGCACCAGATTTCTGTTTACAATAATTAGGCAAGGCCTGTTAATCTGTTAGAACATTACCCAGGGCAAGGGCTATTCCATAAAAGACACGGACAATAAAAAACTTAATTGATGATGAAGAACTATGTATAATTCAGTGCACATTAATCTAAGCATAGAAATGGTAAATTACAAATGATATGATTCAGTGAGTTTTGATAAAAATTTCTAGATCCTTTTTATGATAAACCAGTTGTAAACCCTAGTGTGTCGAGTCTGATATGGAATATACTTCCTTATCCATTTCCAGGAACTGCAGTTATCCCTCACTGTGGCCAGCCTCCACTGGTTTAGTTGTTCCTTTGTATAAGAAACATTATGAATATGGGCTTAAAATTATAAGTCTCTGCTTGTGAAATTGTTTGAAATTTCTTTCAAGAACCAAATCTTTATCACCAGAATTTAGAAGGAGATTTGCTCCTTCCCACAAGCTCTATAAAACATTTACTACCAAATTTATTTTGTAGGTTCAGGCAAAGCAAAAGATATAACTCTCTACTAAAGGAAATCACAGTCTACTAACTCTCCCTTCTAGAAGATCCTGCCCGTTGGTCTTTCCTGACACAAATATGCAGCAATTTTGCCATGCTGTTTCTATATTAGTGAGAGTGGGGAAAGAGACCAGAAGAATTTGTTGTAGAAATCAGAACATATGCTTTTATTTTCACCAGCATATCAAATTATGACCAACTGTTTTGAACATATAATCAAAAAGTAAGTCCTTTGAAAACACACATGCTAGAATAGTACCAGCAAAGTGCTCAGAGCTTCAGTGAGGCCAAGAAGAAAAGCAGAATGTCAGCTCTGAAAAGAGAAATTTCACCAGCAGTTGTAGTTTCATTTGGAATACCCTAATCATTACTGTTTACTGTAGGCTGACACTGTGCAGGATATGACATTTACTCTCACAAGTGATGTCCATTCTGTTATTTGTACTGTAGAGATGAAAAAGCTGAAACTAAGAGCAGTTATATAACATTCTTTAGAGCAGCAGATTTCACATTCAAATATAGTTACAGGATGTGTCACTGTGATGGGGAGCCTTGCCATGACCATGGAATGGGGGCCATTTTCCCTGTCACCACTTCCATGCTGCCAACATCTCAGATACCTTGGACTACAACTCCCAGCATGCCATGAAACAAACTTCCTGACCACAGCAGGCAGCCAGGAAGGAGGAAGGAACAAAGCAGGTATATATTGGTGTAGAATGAAGAGGAACTGGAGACTTGGGAAGACTGTACCTGGTCCCTGCTTTTGGTGACATTAGCACTTTTGGCAGGCAATGGTAGCTGTTATCCTGGTCCTGTGGTGGATTCAGCTTATATGGTATATTTTGACCCTCCTTCTGTCCCAGCTCCCTGGGACCTACTTAAGTCCCTTTCCTGTGGTTCCCTGCTGAGATGTGCCTTGAACGTGGCCTCCTGGCATCTTTGCAGCTCTGTGCCCTGCCTGATCATTGGCATTTGGCTGTGAGGGGGATGAGTGATTTCAGAGTTTGATCATGAGTCTGTTATTTAGAACCCCTTCTCTCTCTATATATATATACACACACACATACACACACACACACACACATACACACACACACACACACACACACATATATATATATGCTTCTCACCAATTAAAAATCTTCATGCACACTAAGAATACATTTTCCTTGCCTTCATCAGGTGGCATAAACCCTCAGAATGGGACCCTGAGCATCCCTCATTACACACACCCCCAGATTAGTTTTGGTTACTGATCAGAAATTAGCTTCCCAGTAACAATATGACCACCCAGGTTCTTCTATAATGCTTCTCTCAAACCTCAGATGCATCCAGTCAAGCACAGATAAATCACAAGATTTGACCAACTATAATTTAGTTAGTTTTAAAAAATCATAGTCTGACCAAATAAATGAAGCACATGAAACACATATATGAAAATTAATGAGTGAGATTCCTAGTGACCTTACAGAAAGACAAGATAGCACTTTAGTCATAGATGACTTTTCAAAAAAAGAAAAAGAAAACCTTCTATTTAAGCAACACTTCAAGCATTAGTTAACTTTGCAAAGACAAGCAAATTCTGGATAAATCCTCTGTTATTACAATCGCAGAACCAAAATATTTGGAGCTAAAAGATGCTCCAAAGTTTATTATCCTCAAAGGTTTAGTCTAAGTTTCTAGGAAAATGGAAGTCTAGGGACATTACTAACGATATTTCAATTACTACATAAGATTATTATGCTTAACAGAAGCTTCATCATAATTTACTTAATTAATGAGCAGATAAAATTTTAATTTATTTTTCAAACCTTTACCTCATACTCCCTAGTAACCATGAACCTAAATAATTAAATTACTCTGGAATAGAGCTGCTTTATTCCCTTGAGTTTAGTGAAAGTAAAAGTTAATTATTAATGGTACAGAGGCCACCAGACAATTGCTTCTTGGGGAAATTTCAAGAGCTCTAAACCCAGTACCTAAAGTATGTATTGCAGAGTCACTGAAAAAGTCAATAAGCTTCTTGTTACCTTTAAATTGATGGTGAGACAGTAGAAAAAGTGAAAGAACCAAGATTGAAGTTAGGTGGTCTGAACTGTTCTATCACGAAACAGTTACAGCACTTTCGATGGAACCTCACTTTGATTACCTGCGCTATCATCAAGGTGCTGGACTGCAGGACCCTCACAGCTTTAATAGTTTGTAATCACTGTAAGAGGCGACAAATACCAACTACATTATAGACGGCAGTGCGAACTTGTAAAATTGACTCTTGATTTTAATAAAAAAAAATGAGACATTTTTGAAATGCCTTGAGGGTGTATGTTTCCAAAGACTTACATTTCCTGAGGGAGAGATTTTATTTTTTAAACATGTCAACATATTGTATCTCTCTAGGCAAAGTATTCTTTTTTCATTTTTTCAGGATTAAAAATAAACCTTGAGAATACCACGAGGCAGCAGTACACCTGGGAGAAAAGCAAGGAAATAACAAAGAAACGCAGTACTTCTATTGTCCCTTTGCAACTTCAGCTGAAAGAACTAGCTTATCTGTTTATCCTCTTTAATTACATTTAACCATATGCTCCACTGCAGGTAATGATTAATCTAAAACTCAGTGTTCAAAAAACAGTTTATCTTGAACTAATTTGAGTGCATATTTCAAAAAGAAAACAAGTAACCCTTACAGAGCATTTGACTTTTCAACTCTTAATTTGAAGGGGTATCTTCCTATGAAGAAGCCCAGGGGACAAGAAAGTGGTCCATTCACCCATCTAATCTGCATTTCCTAGTTGTGGCAGGATGACCTCAGGGAGCACAGGTTCTCTATAGAGCTGCACACATGGGTCTAGAGGGAGGGAGGAGTTCTGGAGCCCTCAGTGGCTTTTCAGACTTATTTACCCTATACTAGTCAAGTGCCAGAGGCACAGAAAAACATTTTTTCCCAATCTGATGTGTATAACATAGGTTCTTGTTTTAGTTGTCATTTCCCTAACTGCTTGTGAGGTGAAGCATAGCTTCATACACTCATTCATCATTTAGACTCTCCCTTAAGTGAACTATTTTCTTGGTCCATTTCTTTCCTCTTGGGTAGTTTGTCTTTCTTTATTAATTTATATAAAATTTTTATAGATTTTGGATGCTAACTCTTTACGAGCCATATGTGCTGCAAATATCTTTGCCCAGGTTTTCTTACATCATTTTAAAAATGTTATCATTTGTTAGTCAAGTGATTTTAATTTTATACTACTTAATATAGACAAATTCACCAATAATCACTTTTGGTTTGTGCTCTTAAGAAACCCTTTCCTAAGCCTTGCACATTTTCTATTAAAAGCTGTAAATCTTTGCTTTTCACATTTCAGTTCTAAAACCACTTGAAATAGATTTTGCGCATGGTGTAAAGTAGTGCCAGCTTTATTTTTCCTTTCCATATGGGTAACCAATTCTTCCAGCATTGTTTAGTGAATAATTTATCCGTTCGCAGTCTATGCAATGCCAGCTGTTACGATGAAACACACTGCGAAGTTTCCATGCAGAAGGCATACTGGGGAGCGCTCTTGGGAACAACACTCAGGAGATAGCAAGGGAGTCAGGGCAGGAAGAGATGTAGCTGCAACAGAGGTCTGGGCTGATCACAGGGAGCTCTGAGGCTGGGCTGGTCCTTTAGCGTTGTCCCCCACAAGGCAACAGGACTGGGATTTTATATCCTCATAACTATCCCCATCATTGGCTGGGGCTACCTTGAGGAGGAGACAGGGATGGAAACCTGGGCCAGCAGCTCCCTTAGGCAAAGGGAAGTGCCTGGGGAGGGACTCAGCTGAGATCCATCAGCCAGCAACATTCTGGCAACTGAGAAAACCAGGTCCTTGATCTTACTAAGGGCATTCATGTGGCACACACATAACATCCACTTCTTGGCCTCTGTCACGTATCCCGTTTCCGCTTGCATTGGCTCACTCTTCTTCCAGACTTCTTCCAATGAAATAATCTCCAAATTGTCTCCTTCCTGATCTTCACTTTGTAACTCAATTTTCCAAGAGCTGCCTTCCAATCAGTACCTGTAATTATACCCCAAACTCCAGATTTATCAGGATATGGCGAGTACAGGAGCACATTTTCTCCCTCCATGTGAATGTATCTGCTGCTAATGCAACCTGACTTTTTGTTTTAGATGACCACATTACCCAACAGGCTCAAAATCGATATGTTGCCAACTAAAAGTGAAACCGTAGTCTCCTAGGTCCTTTACTTGTAAATGGATATTTTAATCTAAATGCGGGATGTTTCTAGTATCCTCTTGATTTTAATCTTGTTCCATTTAGCGGAGGAAGAACTTAACAAGCTTTGATTCTGTCATCTAACACCTCTCTCCATTTCAGTTTTTCTGCACAGTTGGTCAGGCATGCCAACAAGACCTTGAAAAGAAAAACTCCAAACAGGACAGGGAGTCTTGTAACTCATCATACCTTTCTACATTTTGACAAAGGTCCATTAATCAATACTCTGACTCCGTCTGCCTGCCTGGCTGGTTACAGAGGCAGAGTGTGTGAATACAGAATTGCTTCCCAGTCACTTGGGGCAAAAACCTTCCACTGATCCTTGACTGTTGTCTCCTTCAACTGGCGAGCCAATCAAATTCATCTAATGTTGAGTCCACAGTTTTGCAATCTATCACTTATTACCATGTGATACATTACAAGACCATTAGAGGCCCATTGGATTCTTACACCATTTTCAATTTATCACTTTCTCATCTATTGTCTTGAAACACAAAGTTATTAGCCTTTATTGGTTCCCCACCTAGAAAACAGTAAACCTACCCCCAGGGGAAATGAGAAAATAAATGCAGTTTCCCAGGATGCTGTCTGCAGACAATGTCCATCTAACTTTGGACTTCTTTGGCATAGGGACTATTGAGCTCACAAAGGGTAACTGAAAAGTGATTGCTGTTTTGGAGGCTGCCATTTTTAATCATAAAAACAGTGCCCTACAATTGTACAGCACTTTCATGCTTGCTGCTTCATTTACTCCAAAAGAGTGACATTATTAACCTGTTAAGTGTGAAAGTTGGCTCTCAATGACGGTACATACATAGTCGGTAATTGACAGAGGCAGGATTTGAACTTGGGTTTCCTGAATTCAAGACAGGGACTTCTTACCCAACCCAGTCAACTAAAGAGGTGTGCGACTTACTGTTTGCTTAGCATGAAACAGAAAAAGTCACCAAAGATAGGTGAGTTCTGAAAGGGCAGCTGCCAAATCTCTGAAAATATTGACCAAAGGACACAAAGAAGTGATTTTTCACCAGTAACACATAGAGGCGAAGATTTAACAGCTTCTGCAGCAAAGAGACAAATGCTTTTCTGCTTCAGGATCTTTGTGAGATTAGTCAAACTTTATCGTACAATTTTCCATATTTGCTCTTAAAGGAATTAGAAGGGGGCAACAAGACTATAGTGATCATCTTTATAATAAGCCTACAGGTGTGTGATTGTAATGTTTTAATTAGTAAGTAGATGAAATCCAATAGCTCCACCAATATTTGCTGATTATACAACACTACCTATAGAAACTATAAACTGAAAATCTAATGGAAGCTTAAGTACAATTTGGAGAAGTCGCATCTTGGATTACGTGGCAGCAGCTGGCTCTAGGCAAGCACAGTAGTTATTTGAAGACATCTGTATTGAGGCCAGAATGGTTAATATTATGATTGATGGTAAAGAAGTTGTGATGACAGCAGAAAACGGCAGACAAGGAAATGTTCAAGAATAGCAGTCTACCTTCCTTATTAAAGCAATTCAGTAGGCTAATAAATGTAAGATTTTTTTTCAAGTTTCCAGCCGTGGCTAATAATGCTGATTGCCAGGGACCACACTTTGCTAACCACTGCTCTGTCTCACACTGACGTCCCCCTCCGCCCCCAGGTTCTAATCATCAAATCTCATTTGCTATTGTGAATCTCTTTTACACAATAAACAAAAATATACCTACTACTTAGGTATTGAGTCAGCATATATGTAACATAGGCCATAAGCAATGCAATGCCAATTACTAGAGATACAAAGAATACAGCTTAGTGTCTACCTCCATGGACTTAATATTCTAAAAAGACATGTATACAAAAAATGAGATATAATGTGATAAATACCATGTGTAAGTTTCTTAAGAGTGGAATGAAAATGTTCTTTCTACAGCGAGAGGAACAAGAAGGCTTTAAAATGGAAACAAGAATGAGGTTATTTTTCCAAGTTTTCATTTTAAAATAATTTTTGACTTAATGTTGAAAAGAGTTCTCTACACCCTTCACATGACTTCCCAACATTAAGTAAATGTTAACATTGAGTTCACAAGGTCAGGACAGGTTTTTAAGGATTCATAGGAACTTATCAGAGTATTCCACACAAATAAATAAATGTATGATTAAAACTACTGAGAAATGAAATATTACTAATACCTAAACATTTTTGGAGAATTATTTTCCATTCACTGTGTAAAGCCCTTTAAATGCATTATATCACTTACCCTGTACAACAACCCATAGAGTAGGTTAATATATTACCTATTCTATATATACTATTACCACTCCCATTTATAGATGAGGAAATTGAGGCAGTTGTCAATTTTTTTGATTGATAACACAGTGTGCATTTGACACAAAGATGATCAGCTTAGCACCTACATTCTTACCCAATATACTATGATTAGTATGATCCAGAAATAAAGTACAGTCAGTTGTGGTCACAGATTAGGTTACATTAGGCAAAGTGGGAAGAACATAGTTCTGATAGAAGCAGCAAAAGAAAAAGCCAACAAAGGAATGGTGAGTTCCACAGAATGGAAAGATATTGACTGTGGTAGGCAGAATTCTAAAACAGTCCCGTCGATTCCTGTCCCTTGGTGGACATTCCCCCAATAATCCCTCTCCTTGAACCTGTGACTATACATATAGCTCCCATTGCATATACTTCCTATAATTCGGTTATATTATCTGGCAAAGAGGTTTTGCCGACATAATTAAGGTTCCTGTTGTTCTCACATAGTCCTCCTGATTTGGGGCCTCAAATTTTCATGCCATTTTCTAGGTATACTAATTCCTTTCCCAGTCTTCACTTCTGCTTCCACTCTTGGAATCCTGTCCCATAATCCATCCTGTAAGGATCCTTCTCTACTAGGTAAGAGGAGTTTTATGAGCAAGTTAATATGACTTAAATTGTGCATAGCTTTTAGAAATTAATCATAGGACCTCAACACACATTTCTATTATACACAGGTATTCTAGCAACAATGCTTTCACACAGAACTTCAGTGGTGAACACCAGGCACTCAGCAGGTGGGTCTCGGGGGAACCCCTCAATCTAAGCCAAATGAACGGCAAGGACCTCCCAGCCTTCTAGTTCATATTGAGTCATAAAGTGCAAATGTGCTGGCCTTTGATCATTCACAATACAACATGGTTAATCTGTGACCAGCAAAATACATGAAACATTAGCCGCCTCTGATTTCCATGTTGAGTGTGATGGCTTGACTCCCCCCAGTGACTGCTTTTGACAATAAGATTAAGTCTCATTTTAAGATTAAAAAAGATCTGTTCTAGTAAAATTGATCAAGGTGTAAAGTTACGCCAATTACCAAAAAAAAAAAAAGTTTCTTTGTTCACAAAACTCATGTAGCTTTATAGACCCAAGTTTCATTTAATTTCACTCCTACCATCTTAGTACATCAGCTTCCTAGACCGAATCAGAGAGCGATAAGTAACTTTTTTTCCAAATATTTACTTATTTAGTAGAAGAACTGGGAAGTGGGCCAGAGGTGCAGGGGAGTGAGAGGATTCACCAGAGACAGAGTAGGGAGTAAAGTGGGGGAATCTACTGAAGTACACTTCTCAGGGGAGCAGCGGGCGGGACAGGAGAGGTCTGCTGTACCCTATGTGGGTTAGTTCCCTGGCTGGGGATCAAACTCAGGCCACCGTGGTGATAGTACTGAGAGTTAACCCCTAGCCTTCCAGGGGGCCCAGGGATAAATAATTTTAAGGATAGTGTAAAAATAAATCATCGGCTGCCAAAATAACATGATAGTCATCACATAACATGGCATGAAAACAGTTTCATTCATTTAAGGAAAGACAAATGGGAAAAACTTGCCCATTAAAATTTTGTAGATCAAGTTTTCTCATCACTCATCCACCCTTTTACTCATTCAGTAAGCAGTCACTGAATACCAGCCATGTGTCCATCACTGAACCAGATTCCAGGGAAATAATGACAAATGTGACACCATTCCTGTTTTTGAAGAGGCCTTTTCTAGAAAATAAAAATAAGGAAACATCTGCTTCAACTCTGGGGTGTTCTGTAACCAGCAGAAACAGGCTGCAAATGAAGATGAGACACCCAGAGCTCAGCAGAGGCACACCCACTGCACTCCGCTCCGTGGCACACCAGCCCAAGGAATTCCCAGTCACCCTGTTCTCCCAGGGCAATGTGACACAGCCATGCATTGTCACTTGTATATTAGAGGGTTTTTTCTAACTAAAGTCAACAACCACAATATTTAGTCAATCAATACATGTTGATCATCTTGTGACAGTCCTTTGCAGGAAATGTAAATCAGCTAACCAAAGTATAATATAACATCCAAAAGCTTGATGGAATCTCAAGACTGATAAATAAAATACTGAGGGAATATTATATAATAACATTAAAAGGCACAGATAATCAAGGTCCAAAAAATTTACTGTTTTAACAAAAAAAAATCATGAAAATCAGGAGGGACAAGATTACTATTAGTTGCAGAAATTGGAAGTTTTGTAGAGGGAAGATGTGATTTCAGATGATTCAGAACTAATTAGTAGGAAGAAAGAGGGCCTTTGTTTTCCTTTTTTTTTTGTATATCCATTCATTCATTTGTGATTTCATATTGGAATGACATTAATATTAGAAATGCAATTACAAATTTTTTGTTATTTATTATTTCAACAATAACTACCCTCCCCCCCACACCACAGGTTAAATCCAAAAGCTATTGAGTGAACCAGTTTTAAGCTAGATTCTGTGGGGAGTATATCAGAAGTAGACACATATATGATCCTTACCCTCAAGTTTTTATTACAAATAATCCAAAATTAACCTACACAAAACAATGAAGATGTTATATAAGTTAATTCACTAAAAAAAAAAAAAAACAGAAGCAAATGCAGCAGCTTTAATTGGAAGCAAGTCAAGAAATCCACAGAGAATAATGAGGTGCAAACTATTATTTGTAACAGAAATTCATTACTTTGGATAACACCAAAAAGAGTAGATAATTAAAATCTTTGATGATCCTATCAACCAACAATGATCTGTAATTATAATAAAGCGATTATTTTCTAATGTTTTATGAAGTATTTTCACCAGCATATCATTTGATTCTCAAAAGAATTCTATGAGCATGTTATTATTCCTTTCAGCACCTACAGTCAGGGGAGTAATAACAGAGCACATAACCCAGATTAGTCTGCTTCTGCCAAATTGAGTGCTCCCCTCCTCCACACATGAATTTCTCCTAGGCATTCTGGGAATCAAATGTACTCACCTCACAGGTGCAACCCCCAGCCACCACTGCAGTGCTCTCTTGTGCTGGCTGCTTAAGGTGCCTCTTTTTTTTTTAATGTTAAATCAACTTATTCAGAAATAAAAGCAAAACACCCAGGAACCACACCCTGTCCTTGCCTCCTTCCTCTATCCATGCTATCAATAAATAAGTTTCCCCAATCCCAAATAATTACTAGAAACCTCCTTTCCCCAGCGGCCATTGCCAACCTCCACTATGATACAGAGGCTGTCCCAGCCCTAACAGACAAGTGTGACAGGTGTAGTATATACACTACCAGGGCCCACGGCACCCATACATGCCTCTGCCTGCTGAAGGTGCCTCTCGATGCAGCTGGAACTGTCACCAAGGCTGCTACCACAAAAGTGCCGGATGTGTTGCTCAAGGCACTATTGCCTGCCTCACCTTCTTAAGGAAAAAAAAAAAATCTTCCTTCTACCCTGTTCCCAGTCACGCTGTGCTTCAGCTGGCACCTGGAGTAGTTCTCTCATCCACAGCTTGCCACACTCTAGTAAGCAGACCCTGCCTTCAATGTCTTAAGGGGATTTTAGTAGAATTACTCTTTACACCTTCACACTGCTTTTTTACTGCGGTCCTCTCCCTCTGTCCATGGGGGCAGGATCAGCAGGAAATCCGGGGCATATACTGCATGCTTTTTTAGTGCTTTTCCTACCCGCCCGCCCGTCCCCTTCCCCAGGTTGGTACCCTCTCAAGTATTCTGCTTTCCTCAGGGTGAGCTCTGCCTGTTGACAACCCTCTGGGCGCTCAGGCAAAAGACTCTTGACAGGTCTAACCATCTAATTATCCAGACATGCCGAGACCTGTGTCTGAATCCTGGGGACATGGCACATAGGCTTGCACGATCACATGTTATTTGCTCTCTTTGCAAGTCCCCTGGGCTCACCTGGAAACTTGAATCGCTCACGTGATTATTTCAGAGTCCTCCCTCCAAATGCCACACTCAAATTTTAACTTAGGTTTAAAACATACGACCAAAACCCCTATCATAATATTTTGGGAAAAATATGTGAAGCCTGGATGATCTACCATGTTGCGTTACTGAGAATAAAACTGCTACATGAACCAAGGAAATCTGAATCTAAAAGTCTAAAGCCCTCACGCACTTGCTTAACATAAGGTCCGGTCTTTTCTCGGCTCTCTCTCCCCAGGAATGCCCTCCAGTGGTTCCTGGGGTGTCCAGGGCTTGGGCATCTGTTGCGCTTGCCACACTTCTGCTCTGTTGCTCTGTCACTCTACTGTCCTAGAATGGCTAACATCCTCTTGTAGACCACTGACGTCAGGGCTGTGCTCTCCCTCTGATCAGCAAGAAGGCTTCTGCTTCGCTATAAAATTGTTGGCTTTCTGATGACAAAGTCTCTCCTTCCCTTTAAGCCAAAGCCCCTTCTCCTCAAGTGAAGGGATATGCCTGGAAGGATGAGAAAATGTTGGGGCACATTTTGGCCCAGGCTTGTTCTGCCAACATATTCCTCCTTCCATTGTGCCCCCCTCCTGAACAAGAATCTTCAACAACCCCACAAGTCATTCTACATCCAACAAAATCTGAACCCCAATATGATTTAGTTTCAAGTATTTCCTAGAAGGCTCCCACCCTAAAAAAAGCATGTGGTACAATGTTCCAGATCAATCTATGACTGAGAAAAACAGTTCCTCATGACCTTCATTGAGAGTGAAAAGACTCCAAAAGATACTATAGCAGGAGGCTGAGCTGTCAGAGCACAGAGAGTAACACTATGGGGGTAATAGATCCTGATGCCACAGTCCAGAAGCTACAAAAATATATTAAGAATGGCTTTATTCACAATTAAGAAGCATCTCACAGAAATTACCCTCCTTACAAGTGACCAGAAGTGGATGAAGAGAATTAGTAGCAGTCATTTACTTACAAGATCTATCAAGCGGAAGAAAAAAGTCCCAGATCAGTGTCTACTGTTTTTGAAAAGTATCCTCTCCAGAAAAGTCCATGAGGAATCAAATAAAACATGCACCTTCAAAGTTTAGTTCTTTGCTTTATCAATTTGATAAAATATTTGTAATCCAATTTACAACCTTAGAAGTTTGTCCTTTTAATGCTCAAAGATACATTGAAGTAAAAATGACTGAGTTATGTGAAAAGAATATCAGCATTAAATTTTTCTCCAAAACACTGATTTATTTAAAAAACGGTCTTCTCTCTTAGGTTTTCCAGTGGCTATTACTTTTAATGAGAGTGTCAATTCTGCCATCTCCATATCTTCAGAATTCCTTTAAATGGATGGACTGAGCCTAGAGCCATAGACTACCACATTTGCTTTAAATCTTGTACTCTGAATTCAACAGAAAAGAGACAGGTGAGTAACAATTCAACAGCAGGTACTATCCTCAAGCCACAACTGCATATAAGTCTGGGGGGAAATTCACATACATGGAGTTTACTTAGGATTTTAAAAGATTAGATCTTGGTCATGGTGTTGGCATTTGATCTTCTTCCCTTCTGAAAAAATAAAATTTGAATTAAAGAAATACTCATTTTTTATTTTATATGGAAACTGGCTTCAAAATACAAGTTGTCCTTTGGTAGAAAATATTCTAGTTAGCTATTCTTACTTTGAGATAACTGGGGAAGATATTTAAAAATGCTTTTTGGTTTTCACAAAACTCAAGCAAGCACAAAGTGATATGAATCACTGTTAAATTCAAGAGCCTTTTTTGTCAAAACCAAATAACTTTTTTTCTGAATTCAGAATTTTTTCTGAATGGGCTGGAAACTGCATCACAAGATCTTATTCTTTCACTTCCTCTGTGTTTGAACTTTAAAGAATAAAAGAGAGTCAACCAAATCAAATTTAGAAGAAGAAAGTTCATAAAACAAAGAAATAAAGCACTGCAATAATTATTTACTATCAAGATAACCACTATTCTATAATAAAACATGAGCTACACACACATTCTTCTTTACCCTGTTGCTCATTTAAAATACCATTTCATCTTTCAACATTTCTTGGTCTTTGTGGCTCAACTTATCAGCATCATCTTATCTCCCACCAGCCCCTCCATAACCAGTCTTGGCCCCACTTTTGGGGGGCTGACCTTGTAAATCACATCTACCAGCTCCCTTTATACTCTGCCTTGTTGGTTCAGTTGGTTGGAGGTTGACTGGATCAGTTAAAGGAGGTTTCCAGGCAGAAGATCAAAGGAGACTGAGGTCAGGATATTTTTTCCCATGGCTTCTTTCTCTGTGGGGTGTTTCTACCACAGGTCAACTGTTTTTGCCACCTGGTCTTTTGTTAAGTTCCTGTCTGTATTCCAGAGACCACTGCTGACCTTTTTTCTTCAGGCCTGGGGTCTGTTTCCTAGAGGATTCTGTCGAATCCAGAAGCCTTTCTCATTGCCTTTTTCTTTTGGTTTCTGGATTATGCTCTGTCCTTCCTCTATGACTGGTCTTCTTAGGCATGGCTTTTGCAGTTCTGCATTTCCCTGTGTAACAAAGCTAGAGTCTCATGCTGAGCTTTGTGTCTCATTAAAGAACATGCAAAAAATATAGTAAGTGTAGCTGAACTGTAAGCCAAATGTATGCATACACACACAAACACACACACACACACTCTCTCTCAAGGTGAATTTCTTTTCTCCTTTAAAAAACAGTCAAAGCACTCTAAAAATCATGAAGGTGACACATTCAGCACAACCCATGAACCACTGTAGAAATATGTAAAGAAGTTAATGGTCTTCCCCAAAGCTTCTGGCTCCTTCCCCTTCACCTCATCCTCCCCATTCACCTCAGATGAAGAATGTGAACATAATGGCTAGTCTTTTTCAACACCTGTCTCCATGATATTCAAAGTCAAATCAAATGTATATACCCATATAGAGAAAGGGATGACATGTGATTTCACAAAAACTGAGAGCATGTACTGTAAAGCTCTGCAATTTAGGAGTAAAGACTTAGTTCATCACTTTGATTAGCTTCATAATATTACAAAGTATAAATACACTATAATTTATTAGCCATTTCTCTACTGATGGACTTTCAAAAATTTTCCAGCTGTTTTTGTCAGTATCAACAATACTACAATAAACACCCTTATGTACATACTGTCACCAGTTTAGACAAGTTAAATTCCTAACAGCAGCTTTGCTAAACAAAGTTACATAGTTCCAGTTATGAGTCCCTACTTTCTCAAAAGAATATAGCAACCCATTTCTTGACAATTTAATACCTGCATTTTTATGTGGATATACTACTATACATGAAACTTTTGACACTTTTCTCTTAAGATTAATTGCAGTTAATTTTTTATGTACTGCATGCCTTCTGTAGTAATCTTAAATAGCTGCATATAAGCATTAATGCAGTGAAGGCTTTTTTAAAATTTGACTGGAAGTGTACCAAACCTCAATACTAACATCGGAAAAATTTACATCTACTTCCCATAATATGCATCCAGAGAGAAATCAAAGTTTTGACAGTAACATTAGACATAATAAACCTGTTATAAGTATGTCTCTAAACCTTTAATCAGCTGATAATAACTACATCCTTGATGGGCCCAGAACTGATCAAATGATTCATAATACCAAGAAGAACCATGCCTGGGGCATATGCTTCCATCACCAGCTCAGTAACTTCAATCAAAGGGAAAAGATCATGAGATTACTCAGGGGGCACATGAAGCAGGGAGCGCTTTCTTGAGTATGGTGAGCCAAGTTCCATGTGATTCTTCTGATATCAAAAAGGTCTACTACAGATAGATCAAAGGTTCAAATAAGTGAACAAAATAGACAAGAATCCTAGTCCCCAGCACCGAGACACTACTCTGCAGTCTAGCAAAGCTGGAGTCTCTCAAGGTTTGAGAAAATAGCACAATCCACTAGGCTTGGGAACTTCTACAGCACTTTCCATCACCAAAATAAAGAACTATTTACAAAATAGATAAGTGCCAAGTTGGGGCAGTGGGAGGACCATGAGAAGACAAATCTGGCCACCATTCATTGTCAGTATATTCTCTATGATCATATTACCACCAGACAAGAAATTGCTAGGAATGAAGAATTAGGACAATTACAAAGGCAATATATCTATATATAGACATAGATATATCTATATATCTATATATCTATATATCTATATATATAGACATATCTATATATAGACATATCTATGTCTATATATAGAGATAGATATATAGATATATAGATATATCTATATCTATGTCTATATATAAATATATAGGTATATAGATATATCGATATCTATGTCTATGTATCTATCTATCTATCTATCTATCTCTATATATCTCTATGTTCTTTCCAGTGTGGATAGTAATTTTGGCTTTAACTTCTACAGCCTGGGAGAAGAAGTGGATTTCACTCTTTCCTGGGAATTATTACTTGCCTATAAAACTAAAGAGTCTTCCAACTGGAAATAGATCTGATTACTTTTGCCAGACTTAATCTCTTACTTGATCAGTTAATGAGACTTTTCAATAATCTTAATCACATCACTTCAATAAAATACCTAGATGCTATTTCCACAGGAAATCAGTGTTCACAGACCATAAACTCAACCTGGTTAATAGCTAACATGGGAAAAAGGTGGGAATTGGATTCAGATAAAATTTCACTGTTTGGTGAGGATAAGTGGATTACCCATCTGTCATCTGGATGCTGGGGACTGTCTCGAGGCCTCTGCTGGAATGGGCTGGAAGGAGAAATAAGCACAAGACAAAGGCACCTGGAAGCAGGAAAATTCTCTCGATACTGGACCACCAGTTACAGGAAGCCAGTGAAGGATCCAGACTATAAAGAGGACTCATGGGCACAGAAAAGGGGAATTAAAGGGAAAGGGGACAAGAATACATGCTACGGATCAAATGTACTATACAGAAAAGTCCCTCCCTTCATGCTATTCAAAGAAAGGTGGGATAATAAATGATGGTGTTTGGGTGTCCTGGGGGAGGATCCCATCAAAAAAGAAGGAACGCATGCCAGAAAAAAAAGAAAGTCTCTCCACATTCATATTCTCCTTCCCCTTTCCAACCACTTTCACAGGGTTAGAAGCACAAGTGGCCTCCTATAAAGTAATCCCTGTGATTCCAACAACTGGCTCCTAAAAGTACTATGAAGATCTCAAGGGACTAAAGTAAAGAGATAATTCTGAGCAAGGGTATGGAGAAGCCCAGGGGAAGTAAGACCATCAGTTGAACTTGCCCTTCTGGGGGGGGGTCATAGTCAGTTACCATAAAAACTGACTGTCCTCTGTGTGCCTGTCTTGACCCAGATACAATGGAGCTTTTATAATATTTTTAAAGAGAAAAAGGACAATAAAATAAAAAGAATTCCAAATCAGGGGAAAAAAGAATTTATTGAAGCTCAATGTATTTAATGCAATTTCCGGTTGAGGGGCACACACAATCCTAGAATTTGGTGTGATTTCTAAAAAGACCCTTCAGAGTCTCAGCAGCCACTCTACCCCCATGCCTTCAGAAGTCTCTCATCTCGTATTTGCAGAAAGCCCCCTTTCCAAATATTTCAAAGGCTCCAGCATCCACTGAGAGAAAGAATTTTTGTCACCAGAGCTCTATGACACATGATATTAAATTAACAATTCTATGACTTTCCAGGTAAAGCAGAATGGTTGTATTATAAAAGCAACATGTATTATCAAACTAAGTCCAACATATTTCAAACAAGATGAAAAGCATTCACTCCATTTTTAAAGATCCACCCCTGGATCAATGATTTAGAGAAACTTACAAAATGTCAAGAGTTCAAAGTGTCCAGAAAGCATTTGAAATTTCTCGTTTCTATGTATGGAGTTTTGTCTCGAAAGTTTCAGGTGATGTTTTCTCTTTCTTTAGGAGACCATGTCATGTTACAAGGTTGTCCCTAGACAAAGCATTGACCATATGCTATGAAAGGGCCACTGAAAAGAAGCTATTACACAATGACAGACAAGACCCAGGGCCTCTAGTGACACTGGCAAGGTGGCACTATTCACACACTATCTTTTGGGTTTTATCGGACCCCTTTACAATGTCTCCCAAATTATTTTCATGTACAATTTATATTACATTATGCAGAGAGCCAATGAGTCTTTAGCAACTTTTGCACAAGAGATGATGTTTTATGCCAGTAACAGTGATAACCAATAAATAAAACATAACTTCAGAATAAAGATTATTTCATACCTGTTTGGGATTTTTTTTTAAAAAAAGTAAAAAAAAGAAAATCTGAACCAAGTATTTTCAAAACTGACTGAATTCATCCTTCTTCTAGCAAAAGAAAAGTTTTTGTCACAGAATAATGCTTATAAAGGTGATTACTAGAAAACAAAAACACAAGACCTCCAAAGGACAGACGGGCAAAGACAAAGTAGTGTGCTTTTGCTCTTCTGCTTCATGAATCCCCGCAACCCAAGCAACTCCAGCAGCATGGAAGTCTGCAATTACCCAGTGTTAGCATCAAAGGCAGTGACAAGTTGCTACTTTTCTCTGTTGGTCCTGTTTCCTGGGAAGGGCATGGCCCAAACAACCATAAAGACAGCTGTAGAGTATGCTCAAGTTAAAAAATAATAACAAAATAAAGACATTTACAAAGTATGGCTTCTGAAGCAACAACACCTCTGATGTGTAAGTCAACATCATTCTCACCTTTTCCACCTTCTCCTGGTTTTTTTGCAATAAGGTTAATTGACTACCAGGCCTAAGAGATGTTGCTTAATTGTTAATTAACCAGCGTTTGAATAGCTCAAGTTTCTGAATCATCCAAGAACACAAGTAAAGCATTTTGAACCGGGACTAACCTGGAGGTGACTGGGGCTGCAGACAAGGTGTGGTCTTCCCGGGCCCCAAGCTCTTTTCCAAAAGTTCCCCGGGCACCAGCTGTGATTGGCCTGCTCTGAGAGAGGCCGAGCTGGTTCCTTTGGTCTCCGTGACCTTAGCCGAGGATGACTCCAAGGTGTCAGCAGGGGGGACCCCAAAGGAGGTAGCGCTCTTTCTACCAGCAGAGTCATCAAGAGCAGCTTTCCTCTTGCCAGGCAAGGGAGGGAGCCGGAGGATCCTGTGATATTGCTGAGGGCCAGGGAGCTTTGGAGAGGGAGGCGAGGGAACAGCTGACATCCGTTTGTGTGTGGACTGAGAGGATGAATTATTAAATACCATGCCGAGAGCTGCTAGTGCTGGTGGGGACAGCCTCTCCTCGTCACCTGTGGGTTGTGAGGAATCAGGGCCTACACCATGGGGCAGATCCAGAAACAAAGTTTTGTGGCCGCTGACGGGCAGCCCTGCTCTCTTCTTGCTTCTGGTGTCCAGGAGGGTGTGTGTGGCTATTGTTTTGATGGGGAAGCCCAGTCTTTTCCCCTCAGTGGCTTCATCTAACTTCTCACTTTCTATAACCTTCCGGAGGATCTTGTTCACAGCCCCCTGGGTGCTGGCCAGCGTTTGCTCCCTGGCCGACGCCTGCGATGGCCTGTCCCCTTGCTGCTTCTCGCCTCGCTGTGAACCATGGGCTCCAGCCTCGGCTCTTGGGAGGGCGAACAGTTCTGCTCTGGGGATAAACTCGGCCTGGGCCCTGGGGCCAACAGCAATCCTTCCCTCACCCTTCGGATATGTTTTAACTACTCTTTGCACCTGAGTGGATAGATCCTGGACTTTGGCCACCACTTTGGAAACAGGCTTCTTCCTGCAAGTCCGGTGAGTAGACTTCTCCCTCCGGCCCTTCTCTGCCGCTGGGTGTTTCTCAGGGTCCTTGTGACTTTCAGATAAACCAGTCTGCTGAGGCACCAGCCTGTGAGGCCCACTCTGCAGCTCCCCAGCACCTCCAGCTCCCGACTCCACGGAGCTACAATCAGAGGCCAGCCCTCTTCTTCCAAGGCTGGCTTCCTCAGGAGCCATCCCAAAGTTCCCAAAACCGGAGTCAGAGTCCAGTGTCCTGGAGCTTTCTGGGGAGGCATTCTCTCTCCTTGGGAGGGGAGAGGTCATTGCCCCATTTGGTACAAAGGTGCCTCTCTCTTCTAGGAGCCAAAGATTAGGCCTAGCTCTAGCATGAGGGAGAGAGTCGCTGGAACAAATCTGGTCCTTGCCTGTCTGAAGAGCAGATTCCTGGCCCCCACGCCCTTTTCTTCTTGTCCGCTTCTGGGGAAGGTCCTCAAAGGTCTCTCTCCTTCCACCAAACCTCCGGGGCTTTTTGTTCCCGTGGACCCTCCTCTTATTGAGACAGCCCACGGGGGTCTCCCCGTGCCAGTCACCAGCATTCTGGAAAGAGTCATCCTCAGGAGCCATGCTCACAGACAGCTCCGGCAGCTTTCCCTCCTGGTTCCCCATAGTAATCCCCAGGATGTGCTCTGAGCTCAGCAGATTGGCCAGCAGTCTCTCCCTCTCCGCCGTGAGTTTGTAGAGCTCAGAGAGAATGACTTTTGTGGGAGTTTGCTTGAAAAATATGTCTCCTGGATATTCATTCGGCTGCAGGCTGAGGCTGATGAAGTCTGACCCCTCCCTGACTTGGTAGCAGTTATGAAAACCCTTATTGGATTTGTCTAGAGTTACAGTGCCCTTGTATGAAAATCCTCTGACGTCCCCCCTTGGAAGATAGAAGCTGATGTAGCAGAGTTCTGTAATGGGCTTCTGCAGTTGGAGGGTGCAGTGAGTGCCTTCCATTATGCCTACCTAATTATTCATGCCTAGGGGAGGCTGGTTGGTAGTCAGGCTTCCCAGGCTCCGGTGGTGAGGCATGTGATGGTGGCTACGAATCGAAAGATGCTGACAGTCATCTCCAGCAATGAGGCTGCCTGTTAGAGGAACAGGGAAGAAAGCAGCTGGTCTAACAGAGCGTAAGCCACATACTGACATAAATCAAAGCATTACCATGACTTACTTATCCTCTCTGACCGATCTCAACCAACTCAAGGCAGCATGATCCAGGAGGCTAATACGCTCTCCCACCCCACCCTTGACCAGTAGAGCTTTTCTACAGCTGAGGGATGAGGGAGTGCTCCCATTTTTGCATCAAGGCAAAAGTCCCTCTTCCCCACTTGGGAACTCACTGCATAACCTAGAACTGGTCTCCCATGTCTCTAGGCTTCAGTTTATGTTCCTCTATAAATCAGAGCTACTGTGCCTCCCAGAAATTCTGAGGAAATAAGGACTTTGGGATCCTTCAAAAATATAGTTATTTAAATAACTTATGTCTAGAATAGTACTTTGTAAAAATGAGTCAAGCCTATTTACTCTCCAAAAAGTGCCTTCTAAGATTTAAGATTAATTCCTTATTCAACTTAAGAGTAGTATGGGAGAAAGGTATTGAGCTTCAGAGTGGGGAGCAAAACATGTGGATCTACTGAAATATACTGCTAAAGTAAGCAGCAGGGGAGACACAGGAGGTCTGCTGCACTTGGGGGTTAGCTCCCAGGACAGGAGTCGAACTCAGGTCAATGTGGTGATAGAACTGAGACTTAACCCCTTAGCCCCAACTCAGGAATCTTAATCAAATTCCCTGCCCCTCTTCCCCTTTCACCCCCCCCCCTTCCTACCTTGCTTTCCCCTGCACTTCTTGCCTATTTAAGGTCTTGGAATGGCAGAGAAAAATGTGTGAGTCACTGCTGGCCATGTATGGATTTTTGTCACCATTACAGTGTCTGAAATGTCACATTAGCAGTGAAGGTAGCTGCTTCCTCATGTGATTTGAGGGACCCCAGGAATGAATCTGTGACTAACATTCCTCACACACAAACATGGAGCTATGGTCTATGTTACAAATATTCATTTCTTAAATTCAGGTATTGCCCAAACTTCAAGTCCTCCGGGTTTAAAAGAAAGTCCCCTTAGTCAGGGTAATATAAAAACCATTAAGTAACTATTGATAACTTTAATGAATCCTTCAAGTCTTTTTTAACTAAACAGTAAAAAGCTACATAAAAGTACATTTTGAGTAAAGAGAGAAGAGTTCTTAAACAGAAACTCCTTAAGAAAGACAGATGAGGTTAAGAGTAGTAAAATGGGGCCTCCTTGGTAGCGCAACGGGTTAAGTCGCAGCACTATGAAGTTAACCAGAGTCACTGCAGCACGAGTTCAATCCCCAGCCAGGGAGATTCCCACATGGCGCAGCAGACCTCTCCTGTCTCGCCCACTGCTCCCCTCAGCAGTGTATTTCAGTCGATCTGCCTGTTCTGCTCCCCACTCTGTCTCTGGTGAATCCTCTCATCACCCCACATCTCTGGCCTACACCCCAGATTTTATGCATGAATAAATAAATCTTTAAAAAAAAAAGAAAGAGTAGTAAAATGAAGGTTAAAAAGAAAACAGCAAACACCTGGCCAAGCTGAGGTGCCAGGAGGGCTGAGCACTCAGAAACGGCACAAAGGGCTGAGATGAACCAACAGAGCCCTTGCTTCTTCCATTATGTTCTTTGGGAAAAGCTTCTATTCTCATTCAACTAGTCACATTTCAAAAATGTTTCTAAAGTGCTCATTCCTGGTCATTCCTAAAGACACACTTCTAAAATGTGTTGCTTATCAATAGCAATACATTCTGAGAAATACGTTGCTGAGCGATATCGTCCTTGTGATAGAGGGAAGTGACACAAACCTAGATGGTCTAGTCTTCTAGACACCTGGGCCATATGGCATAGCCAGTGGGACCACTGTCCTGCATTCTGTCCATTACTGACCAGAACATTGCTAAGTAATGGATGACTTTCCATGGATACCTAATAATCACACTGGTCAACACTGAGATTGTTACTGACTTAAAAAGGCCCTAATCTGCAGTATCTTGGTGTGCTGAACATGATTATAACACTGAAAAATTTTTATTAGGTTTCATTTTGAAGATACTTCATATCATTCATTTTATGTTGCACCATGTAATTTTATCCAGTAGGACTGCAACAACATCCTAAATCAGCCTAGAATGATGTAATATTGCATCGCATTGCATAATACCATCATGCACACATCATCCAGAGTTGATTGCATCATTTTCTGATGCAAAGCAATACTACTTCCAGGCAGCTGCTGAAGTAAGCTGATGTCAGCAGTGCACTATAGAAAGCCCTGTCGGAAAGGTTGAGCATTGAAAATATTTCAGACTTTGTGTGAGACAGTAAAAGCTACTGTTCCATAGAACAGTTATTATTTTATCCATTTAGGCACAATACAGAATAGTAATGCCTCGAAAGTGCGTTCATAGCATGGACAATTTCTGCTCCATTTGTGGGAAAGTGACATTTGCCGACCAGAAGAAAAGTATCACTTCTCAAGTGAAGAAGGCTTATCATCTTGACTTCGGATGCAAGGTTGGCGACCAAGACAAGACTTGGGTCCCGCATATATGCTGTGCTACATGTACAACACAGCTTTCACAGTGGTTAAATGGCAAAAGACCATCCATGCCGTCTGCAGTCCCCATGGTGTAGAGAGAGCCAAGCAACCACATAAAAGACTGTTACTTGTGCTGGGTTCCTCCTCTTTCCAGCAGAATAATGAAGCAAAAGAAGTCGAGAATAGTCTACCCAAACATTCCGTCTGCATTGAGACCAGTTCCACATGGTGAGGGACTTCCTATTCCAGAACCTCCAGCACAATATCCTCTTGATTCATCTGATGAGGACAAGGATGAGCCGACCTGTTCTTCTCCTGTTCCATCAGCATGCAATGATCCAGATTGTCACTGTGGTGCATCATCAACCCCACACAGACTAACACAGGAAGAACTAAATGACCTGGTTCGTAATTTGGACTCATCCAAGAACAGGACAGAATTTCTAGGATCAATACTCCAACAATGGAATCTTCTAGAAGAAGATGTCACAGTTACTTTATATCAAAAGTGCCACCAGCAGTTGGAGCCTTTCTTCAGAAAGAAAACTACTCTGGTATTTTGTTCCAACGTTGAGGGCCTCATGAACACGTTAGAAATCACTCATGATCCACAAGAATGGAGACTCTTTCTAGACTCTTTGAAACTGAGTCTTAAGCCTGTGCTTTTGCACAATGGAAACCATCTTCCATCTATTCTATTCTTGAACAGCTGTACAAGAGACAAGTGAAGAAATCTAAGAAGTAGTCTATAACTTGATTTTTTACAGGTATTAACCATAGGCCTATTACTATTGGCATGCATTTCATGATGTAAACATCCATTTATTGCAGATTACAAAAAACCTAGAGCCAAAATTAGAATTTGACTGTCATATTCGTGTTGAGCACATACATATTGATAGGAAATGACTAATTTTATTTCAGTAACATGACTTTTGTAAAAATTGTTGACCAGTGTTATCGGTACAGACTCTCTCAATGTGTCCAAGAGCTCACTTTGGAGGTGGTGTTTTTCAATTATGTTTTAGAGCAATCAGTCACAGAAGCAATTGCAGAGCTGTTGATATTCACAGGAGTTCAATGTATTGACTTGGACTCTCCAAAAAGCGGAATGGAAACAGCAGAAGTACTATTCTGAGTTGAAAAAGATGAGATGTCTTGCCATCAAGCATTATCTCCACTAGTTCTTCTTACCTCTTCAGTTTCTCAGGATTAGGAGAAAGTGTGTGATATGGAAGGAGAGGAGGTGTTAACATTTTCCATACTCTGCTCTATGCAACACTGAATTCATGCCATGATTTCAAATGGAAATGTGCTTATTCTAAAAGCCCATCCCCTCTCTGTGTGTGCATACACACACACACACACACACACATACACATATATACATACACACACACATTGAGCACCTGTATATGTATGCTGTTCATTGTCTCAATTAGCACGTTTCTTTTACAGATGGAGATTGAAAGTTAGAAAGATCAAGGAACTTATCTAAAGTCTTATGGTTCAGAAGAAGCAAGCTTTAAATCTAGGTCTTGCTCCACGATTTTGTAGTAAGTTTTACACCTCATCTACTGTCTTTACTGATCAACTAGTTTTTCTGTGAAATTTATTTATTTATTTATTTTTAATATATATTTTTATTGTTATTTATGTCTTTTACATTTTGTATTCCCCTTGGGTAGCCCACCACCAATTCACCCGTGATCCATCTCCATGGTTCCTTGTGTTCTTTTCTATTCCATTTTGTGCGCTTTCCTTCCCTCCCTCCGCCTCCCCCCCCCAAATTTAAATAGAAGAAACCTTTATTTTTGCTATGTTGGTGTCACCTACATAGCTTTTTCAACAATGTCTCACATCTGGTTACTTTTACCACTCACTGGAGAATCTTAACTTGTCTGATCAGAAAATGTTACCCCTAAAGGTTGTCCCTTAAACAATATAATCTAGGACAAGGACCACAAAAACCTAGGGCAAAAATTCTAAACATGTGACTAGTTAAAAGTAAATGATTGACATATGCCTTTAAAAGGCAAAGATGGTCAGGATGGATACAGTATTGTGTTAAAGTCATTGACTTGGACTAAGTTACTCAAGGAGAGTATGCAGACATGGTCACAGCAAGGATTGTAGAACATAGTTCTGAGAACACATATATTGAAGGCATAATTTCAGGAAAAAGAGGCTTGAAGAGAGGCTGAGAAAAATACAGTGAGTGAGGTCATTTCCCATATTTTGTAATAAAGAAATTAAGGTCCAGTAGTCCATTTTCTACCTTTATTGTAAGTCTAATAAATAAAATCTTTCTGATGCCAGAACACATGTCTCTGAACCAGTGTTAGATTAAACCATTTGGACTCATAACAGAAACGAGAGGCACATGCTCAGTTATAGTCTTAAAGTCTTAATTTTAGCAGCATCCATCAACCCATGGTAAAAAACTGTATTTCCCTATAATTTTCTTTGCTACATTTTCTTTTGCAAAGGAATAGTATGAAAATAGTGAAAGTCACAACCATGGTATTGTATGATGATAAAGACCATGCCAACTATGGATCAAATCATAGGATACAGAAGATGAAAGGAATAACGTTTGGGTCGTATATCTCAATGTTGGCCATGTGGTGGCAAGATTCAGAACAAAAATAAGTCTCCATGAATTGCAAAAGAAGTGTATTGCATTATTGGAATTCTGAAATTTAAAATACATATATTGCAGTTTTGTACTCCACTTTCAAGATGAAAAACTCTATTTTATGAGATTCTACAGGTCAAAATCCACATGCAAATATTTGTGCCATTTTTTAATAATTTCTGAGTTTCCAATGATCATATTAAAAAGGTAGGGAAGACACTCTCAGTACTTCTCTCACTAAGTCTTGCTGTTTAAAAAAAAACTTTCAGGCAAAAGATATGTGCAATGAAAAGTATGGCTTGGAAAGTGGAATGAAATGTTTTATTTACACAGTGGAATATCTTGAAAAGCTTATTCTCTGAATACCTAAGAAACCAGGTTTGATACATTGGTAGCACAAAAACAATAAAACTTGCCTAAATTTGGCAACCATAGGGCATCTGAGAGGAGAATTATGGGTAAGAAAAGATGATTTCATGTTTTCTGGTCCTAGAATGAGTTTTAGAATTAGCTTTGCTGAAACTTTAGATATCCAAAGTCCAAACAGTTGAAGGGAGATAACTGCAAAGAAACAAACATTTTTGAACACTTTTCCTTTCCCTTTCTCTTCCATAGTTTGAAATTACTTTGATCAAAATCATTGTGCATACCCTTCACTATCATCAGTGAATAGTTAGAGCTGCCTCTAGAGCATGGCATAACTATCCATGGCTCCTCCTTAATATCTCTCTTAACCAAAACTGTCAGAATTCAGTTACCAGTCTAGGCCGCCTGTCCATATCTGCCCTGGGTAAAAATATTTCATGGACTTTCTTCCCTCAAATTCCAGGTTCCTTGTGAAATGAGAAATTTAATCTCTAAGTTTCTAATCTGCTAACTTAAAATACCACTTGGTGAGACCTACTAGGTGACCAAGAAATGACAAAACTCCTCTGTGAAGAAGAAACAAGTCTGCCATGAACTAATGAGTCTCAACCTCAGCACTCAAAAGGGCAGTCTCCTCTGTGACAATCCATTAACAAGTCAGAGTACAATGCTGAGTCATCACACAGATTTTCCATCTGAGAAACCAGACGAGAAAGTACTGTTAGCAGCAGTTAGAGGAAAAAGAGGCAAAAACAACAAGAAAAGCAATATGGAGTGGGATTAAATACAGCACCACTGCTATTCCATGCTGCGCGCACAAGACTATTTCAAGCAGTATTGGCTCACTCTGCTTTGCTAAAACACAGCAGCTCTGCAGGCGCCTCACATTAAATTATACATTTTAAATTGGTCTATGAAGTGTCCTTCTCTGGTTGTGCTCAGTGCAAAAGCACTTTTGTTCCTGCAGAGTCATCACATCTTCCATTTCCTCTGACAAACTCTAGGCTGACATTCTCTCAAGACAACACCACCACAATGATTTTTTGTCCTGATTATTTTTCAGTAGGCAAATACATGATTTCACTCTATCCAACATGGAAGTATCTGCTGTGCTGCATAATGGGAAGTTGTCTTTTAGTAGATGCTATTTAATGCTTGTAATGTAGTTTACCAATACTTAAAATGAGATCCAAGAATTTGCTGCAGTCACTCTGTCTGCTTACTGTAGATTTCCTAATTGATTTTAGCCCTAAAAGGCCAATGTAAAACTTTATCAGTTTAGCCACTGGCATAGATTTGCCCTATGACTCCATCTAGACCAATACTGTCAAGATAAGACTATCCATAATTTTCATTATTGAACTGAAAATTGTTCATCTATTCATTCAGATTCATGCTCCACACTTCCACACACCACTCTAGGCACCAGAAGAATGACTGGATCCCTTATACTCTGGCTATAAACACTGGCAAGTAAAACACTGGGAATAAACACTGGGAAGTAACAGCAGCAGACAGGAGGACAGAATGGATAAAGGGTTTGGATATTTCTTCCTTGGCAACCTGCCTCTTGGGCTATAGTTTTGCAGTAGGTGCAGAGGGCTATTATGTAAACCACAGATCCCTTCAGTGGCCCTACCCAGTTACAGTTAAGTTCTCACTATTCCATTGCTCCCCTCTCTATTCCATTGCTCATTCCAGCTTAAGTAGCTTTAAATTCTGCCTTTCATCTATACCACAAACTAGTGCCTGCCTTGTCCCCTTCCTCTCACCTTGGTACAATCTACTGCTTTCCCACTAGAAGACATAAGAATATATAAAACAAAGTTCAGTAGGCACTAGGTTGGTAGCTCTTCTGCAGAGGAATTTTTTCTCAAAGAATCTATATACAGTAAGAGTAGAAGCATAGGAGTGATAATTAAATTCTTACAAAACAAAGCAGAAACTCTGTAAGGCATCAAAGAACAAATCAAAGAAAATCAAAGAAAGAAGGGACCACATCATGTTTTTAGGATCAGGTAGAAGAAAGCATTTGAAATTGCCCTTTGCTAACGGGTAAGACTTACACAAGTAAGGATTAAGAAAAGAGAATTCCTAGGGAAGAGGCATTAAACAAGCCTGGAAAACCTGCTCAAGATTTTCTCTGTACAAAGAGAAAATTTACTCTTTGTTTTTCAGATACACATCAGAAGAAATAAGTCAAGAAAGACAGAGATAACACACTGTAAAAAGATTTGAATCCAGATTGGAAGGAAAGGTACGTTAGCTTCAGGAACAAACAGGAAGCCATGGGTGGTTTTTGATCAGAAAAGTCACATGTTCAACACTAAAGGAAGATGAACTTAGCAGTAACATGGAAAAGAAAGGGGCAGAAAGGTCAGACAAGACTCAAGAATGAGGAAATCAGGGAAATATCAAATTCTGCAAAGAGGTTGAAAAACAAATTAGAAGGAGAGATTACAGGCAGAGTTTTAGACAGTAATTTTAGTAATTTTAATAGAACATTCAAATAAATTGCAAAGAACAATAACTGAGAGTTAACAGAAGGAAGTAAGAGTAATAACCTGCACATTATCCTCACAGTTCTTTGTTGTTGTTTTTCTTTTTCTTTTTTTTTTAAAGATTTTATTTATTTATACATAAAAGCTGGGGTACAGGCCAGAGGTGTGGGGCGGCGAGAGGGTTCACCAGAGACAGAGTAGGGAGCAGAACAGGCAGATCAGAAATACACTGCTGAGGGAAGCAGTGAGCGAGGCAGGAGAGGTCTGTTGCACCATGTGGGACTCTCCCGGGTTGGGCGTGGAACTCGCATCACGTGCTAGGTCTGTTGCACCATGTGGGACTCTCCCGGGTTGGGCGTGGAACTCGCATCACGTGCTGCGCTGCCGACAGCTCCACAGCACAGCACTCAACCACTGTGCCACCGGGGAGGCCCTGTTGTTGTTTTTCTTAAGAGAAAGGAAACAGTGGAAATGATGGTAGTGAAGAGGAAGATGCTGATGACACAAATGAAATACAGGATAAAATATGGAACAGGAGATGAAGGAAAGCACCACAGTAAACAGAAGACGTGGGCCAGAGGACATGTGGCGAGGGGCAGCCTTGAGAAGGACGTTGTCTCCTGCTCTAAGACTTAGGCTACAGAAAGGGGAGAAGATGAGTATAAGACAGAGAGCGGTGCAACAGAGAGTTTTCATATTATCCCAAAGATTTCTGTTATTTTCATAAAAACTTTAATTTTATGATTTTTCTTTGCATTCTTAGAGTGTCACAACAAAGCAAGCACTAAGCCAGTCTACATGACAGAAGTAAAATTCTTACCTTCAAAGCTCTGATTTGTCTATGAAAACACCAGCCCTCCAAGTTAGGTCTCATTATAACATGCTGATAAATCTCTACAGAAATAAAATAGTGGCTATATCCCAGTCAGTAGAACAATTCTGGCCAATAAGTAAATTTGATCAAAAAAGTCACAGCTGTTATCAAAGGATGAGAAAAATAGCTCCTTTATGTGCTTGTTTTTTGACACATAGGCCAACCCACTCAGATACCTAGGCAAGGTGGGTGTGAGCACTAAAGATTCTCTCAAAGATGACAGAGAGAAATTTCTTCACCCTTCCCTTACCTCATCAACATTTCATTGCATAAAGATAAATAAACATTAGCTTTCCACGTGATCTCCCTGTGAGAATGTAAGATATTGAAGATCCTCAGCACATCTCCAAGGCTCGTGGCCAATGTCTGCAGCATGAAACACAAAAGTAGGCTTGGGACACTGTAGGTAGGAGAAAGATACCATCCCTTTCAAAAATTAGGAGTCTCTTTTAAAATATGTGAACTCCTTCTGTGGAACCTACTTTTCAACAAGAATTTTACATCAAAAACAATCATCACATATGTTAAAGCTGCATTTCCAAATTAAGGAAGATTCTCTTAAACAGAACTTTCCAGTTAGGCAGATAAGAGATTTAAAGAGCCTTTTCCATTCAGCAGACCTCTGTAGTCCCACTTTATAGAGGAGTAAGGACCCAGGCAGGGTGCTTTGAAGATACTCTTATTTACAGACTACCACAAAGCACAGCCCACAAGGAGGGAAGGAGGAGCATGGGGGCTCTCAGAGATATAGCGATTCTGCCATCCCTCTTAGAGCCCCTTTGTTGGAAGAAACCCCATATTAACTGTACCACATGACGTGTCTTAACTTTATAAAATGCCCCAATATTTTCATGTATCACAATAACATGACACTTGTCTAAAACTTCCTAAGTGTGTGGCTCCTGTTTCCACTTGAGCAGGACACCACTGTGTGAGGTCAACACAGCAGATGTTGTCACTGTCACTGCTCACACGACAAGCCTAGAGGAGACCAATCAGCAGGTTTAAAGTGACTTGCCCCTGGTCACACAACTGGCGAACAAGAGAAGCAGGTTCAAAGCCAGGTTTCTGGACTCCCAGTTCAGTGCTCTTTGCACTACCCCACTACAACATACACATTTTTTTTTCTTTAAGAAGACTAAAGAAACCAAGTGATCAAAAAAAAATTATTGTTGGCTAGAACTTGAAATGCCAGTACTACAGAGAATGACACCAATGGGCTCAAAGCCACTCCTTAGTGAAGGTGTCTCACTTAAGTATGGTTTTTTGTTGTTGTTTTTTTTTTTTTTTAAGATGAAGTACAGGCCAGAGGCGTGGGGCGGCGAGAGGGTTCACCAGAGACAGAGCGGGTAGCAGAACAGGCAGATCAGAAATACACTGCTGAGGGGAGCAGCGGGCGAGGCAGGAGAGGTCTGCCGCACCATGTGGGACTCTCCCCGGCCGGGCGTCGAACTCGCGTCGCCGCTGTCGACAGCTCCACAGCGCAGCGCTTAACCGCTGCGCCACCAGGGAGGCCCCTAAGTATGGTTTTTAAAAGAACTCCATGTCTGATAAAATATTCAGAATTCTACAAGGGACTTACACAATACTTTTATAAGATGTATCTCCTGCCTTTTGTTTTATTGTTCTTGATGAGGGAAATTGGTACTGGAGTTTCACAAACTCATATGCTTACCGTACTGACTAAAGATGATCCTTACTCATCCTAATTAGTGTCATTTCATAAACTCGTCCACAAGAATTAGTTATTTTGAGATGGATTTGGCACAATACTGATAATTCTACACTTAGCAACGCTTTTAGACAGGAAGGCCCTCCCAAAAAAGGAACAGGTTAAGCAGGCACTGCATTACAGTCCAGTGTTCATGTCTGTTTTAGGAAAGGCAACTAGAATCATCACTTCTGTTTGGCAAGCTCATCTCCTTAGTCAACTAATGAAAATGCAGGAAGATGACAATTTGAGGACAAGCACACACTAAAAAATTCATAGAAATTACAGATGGAGGCACAGTAATAAAACAGATCAATTCATACTTGGTTAGGAAGGAAGAAGAGAAAAGGAGAGATGAGGGAGGAGGATATTAGTCACGAGTTCTTAACCAGTGCTATGCCCTTATTAAATGCTTCCCATACCTCATTCATTCAATTGTCACAATAGTCTATATTTTCCCACCTGTGATTTTCCCATTTTTAACAATGAGAACACTGTAAGCGTAGGAAGGTTAAGTAAATTGTATAAAGTCACAAAGCTATTAAATCACAGAACTGAAACTTGAACCCAAGCCTGTCTTAAAAGTCTGCAATTAGAAATTAGAAAATACTGCATCTCTAAAACCAGGGGCAAGATATGGAATTTGCTCTGGGAGACCCACCTCTAACACCTCTACATAAAGATTATTTTCTCTTCTCTTCAGAAAAAGCTGGTTAACAGATTATAACTATCAGCAAGTAACACAATGATCTGTGTACCCCTTGGCCAGAATATAAATTATCTATCTGACAGAAAGAAAAAGGGCAAGTTATATTAGCAGAATTGCTCTTTGTCCTGAAAGTATGATGGCGCCCATGGTTTAATATTTCTGTTAGGTGCTAACAAAGACTTGTCCCACTATGCCTCAGAGGAAGTGAGCAAGGTTAAAATGGGACATCATCAAGTTTGCCTCAAGTGAATAAGAGATTTATGACTGAATATTGATACATTTCTACTGAAGAGGATATAATAAAAAGTGTCAGACCATCCCCAGCCTTGGAAGCAGTTCCTTTGTCATCAGGAGCTTGGCTGTGAGTGTAGACACTTAGAACTATGTCTGCTCACACATTTCAACCGGTTCCACCTTACACACAAGGCTGGAGGCTGCAAAGGGACTATCTAAATAATAGGTAACAAGTCCCTATCTTTTGATATATGAATTTGAAAGACTTAAAGTCTCAGGCACAGAGGTTAATTATCTTGTCCCTAATTTCACTAGGTCCTAAGACAGACTGTGGCATAGCAGCTACAGTCAGCCCAAGGTTTTGGCGAAGGAAACATAACATTTGGGGCTCAATACACATCATTTCTTTAATAAGCTCAGCTGCTCTGAGAATTCTCCCATGTGACTGCCACTCACAATTTCACTACTGTATGCAAAAAATATCATGTCCACAATTTTTACAGCAGGTGTCTAACAGTTCTTTCACACCATTTACATATAATTTTAGAAGCCTTTCCAGATGATTCCACAAGTTCATTCTCAACAATCTGTTCAATGAGCTCAAGTGAAAGGCGAGAAGATTAAAAAGGATATTAATATATCAGGAGTCAAAAACTGCAGCTACTAAATAGCTAGCTTGGAAATAATAAACATAATATAGTTTTATGAAACTGGTAGGAAAGCCAAAGCTTTGAGGTATAAATGGTTGCCCCAGAAAACTTGCCAGAACAGCCTCATGTTGCTTTTAGAAACCTCCCATATTTCTGAGATCCAAAACACTTCCCCCCAAAAAAAATCCTTTAAAAAACATCAAAAACTCAGAATAAAAGGGACATATCTTAACAAATGGCTTAACAAATGGCTCAATAAAGCCATATATGACAAACCCACAGCCAACATCATTCTTAATGGTGAAAAACTGAAAGCCTTCCCTTTAAGATCTGGAACAAGACAAGGATATCCATCCTCAACACTGTTTTACAGTACTGGAAGGCCTAGCTAAGGCAGTTAGGCAAGAGGGAGACATACAAGTAATCGAAATAGAGAAAGAAGAGAAACTATCATTAAATGCAGATGATATAAGAGTATATAAGGAGAATCCTAAAAATTCCACACAAAAAAATCATTAAAACAATAAACCAGTTTAGTAAAGTAGCAGGTTAAAAAATCAATAGCTTTCCCATTTGGAAACAATCAGTCTCAAGGAAACCCATTTACAATTGTACCTCCCAAAATTAAATACCTGGGACTAAGCCTAACAAAGGACGTGAATGTCCTATACAAGGAAAACTACAAAACATTGTTAAAAGAAATAGAAGAAGGCACAAAGAAATGGAAAGATACTCCCTGCTCATGGATTGGAGGAATTAACATTATAAAAATGGCCACCCTACCAAACGCAAGTTACAGATTCAATGCAATTCCCAAAAAATCTAAATGACATTCTTCAAACAAATAGAATTCATATTGATGAAACTCATTTGGATCCACAAAAAAACACGAATACCAAAACCTCTTCTGACTGAAAGGGGGAAGAATGAAGGCTTACACTCCCAGACTTCAAACAATATCACATAATAATTATAATAAAAACATTATAATATTGGAACAAAAATAGATACAAAGGCCAATGGAATTGAATTGAAAGCCCAGAAATAAAACTACTCACATATGGTGAACTAATCTATAACAAAAAAGCAAAGAATATACACTGGAACAAGGAAAAGCCTCTTCAATAAATGGTTTTGGGAAAACTGGACTGCAACATAAAATATGAAATGAGAATACTATCTCACATAAGGAAAACACTCCATGACAAACCTCAGAAACATCTTTGAGGATTCTTCTCCAGAAGCAAGCAAAATAAAGGAGATGATAAATAGCTGGGACTACATCAAACTAAAAAGCTCCTGTATGGCAAAAGAGAAAATAATCAAAACAGAGACAACCTACTCAATGGGAGAAAATATTTGCACACCATATGATGATGAAGGACTGATATCAAAGATCTACAAAGAGCTTACACAATTCAACAAAAACAAACACCCAGTCAAAACAGGGGCTAAATAACTAAAAAGACATTTCTCCAAAGTAGAACTGCAAATGTGAAAAAAATGTTCAACATCACTAGTTATCAGGGAAAAGCAAACCACAACCACAATGACGTACCACCTCACTCCAGTAAGAATGGTCCACACTAAAAAAATTGGAAACAACAAATTCCGGAGAGGATGTGGAGATAAAGGAACCCTCTTACACTGCTGGTGGGAATGCAAAATGGTCTAGCCACTATGGAAACTCCAGTAAGAATGGTCCACACTAAAAAAACTGGAAACAACAAATTCCGGAGAGGATGTGGAGCTAAAGGAACCCTCTTACACTGCTGGTGGGAATGCAAAATGGTCTAGCCACTATAGAAACACTAAAAATGTATCTACCATATGTTCCAGTGATTCCACTCCTAGAATCTACTCAAAGGACACAAAACACTAATTCGAAAGGAAATCTCACTCCTGTGTTTATTGCAGCAATATTTACAAAAGCCAAGATATGACAACAACCCAAATACCCCAGAATAAACAAATGGATCAAAAAGCTGCAGTATATGTATGCAATGGAATATTACTCAGTCATCAAAAAGACAAACTCATGCTACTCACAACAATATGGATGGAGCTGGAAGGGATTATGTTAGCCAATATTAGTCATAAGGAAAAAGATAAATACCAGATAGGCTCACTTATATGTGGAATATAGAGAAACCAAACAAAAGCTCAAGAAAAGGTCAAAATGAGCAAGCTGACCATAGAACTAAGGCATACAGAAAAGGAGGGGGCAGAGAGGGGCAAAAGAAGGGGGAATGAACACAAGGGAATATGATAATGGTTTACAGGTGATATGATGGTGGGAAAACTTATAATGATGTAACAAAACAAATTTAATTGATAAAAAAATCAAATAAGAACAATTCTGAATTTGAGATTGTTAAAATATCTAAGTAGATTGAAGAAAAATGCATGCAATAAAAAACTGAAATTGAATTTTGTACAAATGGCTGTTGTTCTGACTCCTAATAGAAAAAGTAGAGGGGGGGGGGGCTTCCCCTTTACCTGCACAATAAAGGATTCGGGGGATCTGAAGAACTCTGAGCATAGCTCTGATATAAGCAGGATTTTACATTGTCTATGGCAAGTTTCAAAGACAGTTTGAAATAATAGCAAATGCCTTGTAAGTCCAGCAAATAGATCTGTGAAGGTAGGATGCAGAATGAAAAGGAAACTAGGCCTAGGTTCCCATAACTTATTACAGTCTTTCATAAAATGTTGCAGTTGGTGGGCTTCCATGGTGGCGCAGGGGTTAAATTCTCAACGCTATCAAGCTATAGCCAGCCACTGAGACTTGAGTTCGATCCTCAGCCAGGAAGCAGACCCTCCTGGTGCAGCAGACCTCTCCGGTCTTACCCACTGTTCCCCTCAGTGGTGTATTTCAGTAGATCTGTCTGTTCTGCTCCCCACTCTGTCTCTGGTGAATCCTCTCACTCCCTGCACCTCTGGCCTACACCTCAGTTCTTGTATGCATAAATAAATAAAAAAAATCTTTAAAAAAAGTTGCAGTTGGCACATACTTCTTTTTTACAAAACGCAAACTAAATCTGTGCATCACATAAGCAGTCTCTTATCATCAGGTTATGTAAAGTTTCTCTAAAGTGGACATTGCCTTGCATCAGAAATCAATTTTCCAGTTGGGGGGATTCTGTGTGGATTAAGAGATCAGGATTTACCAAGAAAATCCTTCTTAAAGGCTCTGACATCATCAGGAGGAACATTTACTGGAATGTATCGAAGGCCAATTTGAGCCCCCCCCAAAAAAAAAAATCAGCACTCAAGTTATTCTACTGAAAAGTTTTTTTGGGGAGCAGAGATATTAAGTACCTCAGTAAATACTAACATTTATAATGTAAGTAACTTCAGAGTAGGCAAATTTTACTCCATTAATAGTTCTTGGAGGTGAATTATTAGTGAAGGGAAAACTCGGGTTTTCTTAAATCTTGATATTGGGAGACAGGATACGATATTTCCCTATTCCTTTTCCCAATCACAGTTGCCTTCCAAGACCCAAAATGTCACTAATATCACTGTAACGGCAGTTACTCCTCTAATTTTAAGGTATTTCAATAAAATCTACATACTATATACCTATTCACAAATGCTAGAAATGTGGTCCTTTATACAACTGTGTGTCAGTATCACTAGCTGCCATCATAATGTATGAACATGGATGGTGTTTAAAACACAGTGATTCAAATGAAAGAAATTTATTATACATCTAAGGCACTCACAGATTTTACAGTATTATTAAGCATTTGACACCATTAAGGTACAAAGAGGTAGACCCTGTGCATCTATGACTAAATGATCCACCCACATACTAATCCAAGGTTCCATGATGAACCTGATGCAGAGATATATGGGTCTACTGAGTTACCCAGGAAAAAGAAGGCAAGATGGGGAAGCTGCAACATGTACTACAGGGATTCTGAGGAGCTATGTTCAGTGATGAGCCATAGCCAATTGCATGGCAAAGTACCACTTGTCACCCAGAGATGGGACAGAAGTGGGAAGGCGAGGCACTGACACCGGTTATGGGATGTGACACTGAGTAAGAGGTTCCTTATTTGTTATCTCATTTAATTCCAGCAATTATCTTTAGCCCTAGAAGGTTACCTTCATTTTATAACTCATAACAAATGAACCGGCAGAGTTGGGCTTCAATACAAGGACAGTTCTGTCCTCAAAGTCAATAGCCCTCTGAGTAGAGCATATTGGAGTAGGAGGGGCTTAAAGACCATTTATCAATACTGCAGTTTATCAGAAAGGATAAAAAATGGGGAAAAGGGAAAGAGAAAGCAAATGATTTCAATAATTCTGAAGAAAATATAAAGGAGAAGAACTAAAGAATGTGACTCTGAGAAGAAAGAGGGTAGGGATGAGGAGTCATATTACTGCAACTTTAGTAAGCACAAGGATGATTTTCCCCTGTTTTCTGATAACAAAACGACATCACACATCCCATAGGAAAATGATGAAGCAGCAGAAGAACATCTTCTATGGCTGAGCCCAGCCTGGGATATCCAGTTCACCAACTTGTGAATCAAATGGATAGAGAGTCCTTCATGTACTAGTAGATATACTGGGAGAAGTTTTGGAAGTGGAGGGTAGGAATAAGGAAGAATACATACTCATTTACAGGAACAGCGGAGGGGGAGGGAACTATGGGTGAGGGTGAGGAGGAGAGAGAGATGAGGACAGTGGAGAGAAAGGGACAATATCTGCACCAGACATAAAAGAGGTAGGAAATTTCTTTGTGCTCATAAAACAATTTGCGAGACTATGAAACCAAGAAGTGTTGCTTCAGGGCTCAGATGAAAGGCATGGCCAGGGTTAGAGAAGGAGCCATCCTTCCCCCATTCTACAGTGCCCTAAAACACGCAAAAGGACCCTGAAGCCTGCTATGCACACAGAGTACTATTTAATGGAGGGCACCAGCAGCTCACTGATTTTACAGTAGCTGCTTCAGAGGCCAGGAGCAAGTGCAGTGAGGACTAGGCTGGAGAGCAGTGTGGCTAATCTGACTGCTGAAGACATCTGAGGTGGTTTTAAGAGGTGGATGAAGTTGTATGTAAACAGGAAAGAATTAAGATTCACCAAATTAGGTAGTATTATTAATGTTTAGGTCTCACTGGAACCCATAAACAAGTGATTGCCAGGTTATTAAGTTCACATAGGGTGAAGAAGCAAGTGATACAGAAAGGAAAAAAGAAGGAAAAGAGACTCCATGACAAACATGGTCCCACGCCAAAGAAAGGAAATTCAATGCCATCCAAATGGAATGGGGTTTCTTTGGAAGGCTTATGATGATGATGTTTTTAAGAGTATGTTGAGAACTATTTAACAGAAACTTGAATAAATGAAATCATGATTTATCAGGCCTCCTTGGTGGTGCAACGTGTTAAGTCTCAGCACTATGAAGCTATTGGCAGCCACTGCAGCACGAGTTCGATTCCTGGCCTGGGAGCTTCCCACATGGCACAGAAGACCTTTCCTGCCTCACCCACTGCTCCCCTCAGCACTGTACTTCAGTAGACCCTCCCATTCTGCTCCCCACTCTGTCTCTGGTGAATCCTCTCACCACCCCACATCTCTGGCCTATACCCCAGTTCTTGTATGCATAAAAAAATAAATCTTTTTAAAAAAGCATGATTTATCCAGTTTCAGTCTTCCTTAATACCTCCCCCTCTCAGATTCCAGTCTGTCAGCAGGTCCTGTTGACTTTACTTCCATGAATGGCTTGATCAGTGGGGAAGATGGCTTTCAGAACCACTTCCATCTTGAATTGATATTATTTTTGTGCACAGTATTGTATACATTCTTCTTGAAAAGGCAATGGATCTTTGCTCTCTTAAGCTATTTCCCACAATATTCTACATCATAAAATTTTCATTTCAAATTAAAACAGAAGATCCAAATAATTACTCACAATTTCTTGATTCAGTTAACTAGACCACTTAATTCAATCACACATAGAATTTTGATCAACTGATCAATCAGGTGTATTGATCAGTGTAAAATGTATCCAGCTAAATACAGCCCCTAGATGCTAGGAAGTATAGGATGGAGTGAGAAAATACAACATAGTTTTTCATGTTCTCAGGCAGGAATGTTACTACTGTCAAGATGACTGACTGACTCATACGTGGACTGAGAATAGTTGGGCAATCAAAAATATTTTCACATACCACACTAGCGTGTTTCCAGAAATAAAGTGTAATAGCTCAATTGCATCATAATTTCTGTCTCAAAATCTGCTGATTTACAGAGCAAGGTGGGGAGCCCACGACAATGAGCAACACTTAATGGAAAGAATTTTTACATGCTTGCTTTAATTATTGAAAGTAGATTCCTTTCAGAGGAAGGAACTATTCTTTAGGAGCAAGAGTCTCAACCACGGAGACTTTCTAGATTATTTCTAGGTAGGCAATTAGCATTCTGTAAGAAAACCTCCTCAGTCTATTATTTCTGCCTTTATTAGCAGGTAGGTAGTCCCAATTTCTCCAAGTGCCTTCCCCTTTTCTTTGTTTTTAAAAATAGAAGTCCTCAAAAAGCAAGCTTGGAAAATGTCACAACGGCACTAGCTATCTATCTGCTAGCCTGGGTACTGGAAATCAAAAGCTAGATATGGCCCTAGTGAGGTCACAATTTAGGACACCTAGTAGCAGAGAAACCCTGAAAATACTTACCTTTCCTTCCTCTGACTGCCATCCCCCTCCCCACACACAAGGGGACTCCCACACAGATGTCAAAAGCATAAATTCTCACCCACAGAACAAGCTATCAATAGAGATATTCTTTCCCAGATGGAATATTTATTTATTATTGTCAGAGCTGAACTGCGGTTACAAAGTCTCAAAACTCATAATGCTTTATACTTTTAGACAGCGTCTCATCTACATAATCTTATTTAACTAAACAACTTATTTGAAAACTGTAATAAAAGGCAAGATCAGCAGGTGAGACACAAATAGATTTCACTGAGGGAGGTTGAAGAGAAATACCTGGTTGGAAGGTCACCAAAGAAATGGCACCTTTTCCATTTAAAAATCATTCTTTGTGCATCAACTGTATGTCAGCCATTTTTCTCCAGATCATTTCGGATGGAAAATTTGTCTTTGGCATCTTCAATTAGCTTCTCTGGGCATCCCTTCCCATTGCTTTACCATCACTTTTTTTTTTTTTTTACATTCCCTTTACCATCACTTTCAAAATATGACCAGTTATAAATCATTTAGCTTTTGACTGCATATGTTTGCCATCACAACAGTGTTTTCAAGGCTACCCTATTAAAAGGAATGACAGGCTGTAAAAGCAGTTAAGGGAATCCCAACTTCACTTAAATAGAGGAAGTAAACACTTGGATAGAGAGTCTTCCCAGCACTGACAAATCCTAACACTGCTGCCTGAAGCCAAGACACTCAGTGTTGCTCAGCTTTGATTCTCAAGCAAAGGAGGAAGAAATGATCTGCGTCTTTAAATAGTTAAACTAGCTATTATTGGTCAGTGATGACTCACCATGTATCAGGTACTCTTCTTAGGGCTTTCCTAGTTTTAACACACTTGTTTTCACAAAATAAAAGTCTATAAGGTGGTACTATTCTTGGCCCCAATCACAATGATGAAATTGAGGCACAGAGAGTGTAAGTAACTTGCTGAGGATCTCACAGCTAGCAAGTGACAGAGCTGGGTTTGAAGCTGGATTTGGCCCCAGTCTGACACAGACCCCTGATTCTGAAAACCCTGACTGGATTGACCAGAGACACTGAGTTTCATTCAGAAGAGAGAAGATTCCCTCATTCACTAATTCCACTCTTCAAAGTCATAGAACATGGAGCACTCACCCTGTGAGAGCACTGTGATCAATCTTCCCATGAGACAGTTTCCACCCAGGCAGCATAGACCAAGGAAAAGACAATGAATTCAGAGTCAGGAGACTTGGGCGCAAGTCCAGCTCAGCCAATTACTAACAGTCAAGTCACTTGGCCTCTGGACCTCAGTGAGCTCATCTGTGCTCCCTATTTACAGTACAATTCCATAATTCCTCCTGCAGAGAAACAGAAACCACTCTCCAAATTTTCTAGGTAAACTCAGGCCACATGAAGGATGAAATCCTAGACTTTTGGAGCCAAAAAAATACCACAGATTGGTAAGGAAGGGGGAGGAAGACAAGGGAAGTGGCATAAAAAATGTTAGGGGAACACAGACAAACCCTCAACAGTAATGCAAGAATTAGAAGGAAAGTGAGTGAAGTATTCAAGACATTGAATGTAAAATTAACAACGGTGAAAAACAAATGAATAATCAAGTCTCATTATTTCCCTCTATTGTCAAAGAAAATTCACTCTTTGTTTAAGGACACTGTGATCTCTCCACCCAGTATTTATAAAACCTTTTCTCCCAAACCCTTGGCTTGGCATTTAACATGTACCATTTGAAGGAGTACTTTAATTACTCTCCTCTGGCCCACTCACAAAAGCAAAAATCTTCAACTCGAGGCTCTTCTCAGGTCTTACGTATCTAAACCACAATATTTCCATGTCCCACTCTGGGTCTCAAATCTGTTAAGCATTCCAAGTCAGAATATTTGGCTCAATCCTAACTGTGCCCATGAACTCAGATTTCAAAGGTCCCTGGGCCCCCAGCTCACAATCTTGAGGACCAGCGCATTGTTCCCTCCTACCCCTTAGCACAGCTTTATAGACTATATAGCCTCAGTTCAAATCCCAGTCGTTCCACTTAGCACGGTAACCTTAGGTGTCCACATAATCTATACGTACCTCAATTCCTTGTGTCTACAACGCAGTTAATAATGACACCCGACAAATGACCTGGCACTTAGAACAGCGTATCTGATACCTAGTAGGGGCTATATAAGTAAAAGCTATTATTATTATGTGTTCCAGACCCTCATCATCCAGGAATCGAATCCCAACATAACCTGCTTCCTCTGCCAATTAACCTTTTGTGAGTTTTCTGTTTGATCAAACTCCCTGAGGGCAGAGACTGTCAGCATCACCAACTTCGCTTCCCCTACAGTATATGCCTTAAAGGTGGCAGCTCCTCAGCAAATAGTGGACAAAATTGTCATTATCTAAAAATATAAATCCAGCCTATGTCTCTGGTCCCAAAGCACATTATTACTTGTAGCTGGCATTAATAACTAAGAATGGCTCCAGTTTTACTTTCCAATAAACAAAGAGGACAGAAACCATTATCAGGGTCAAAATTGGTTTTCCATCATTTAAAATGTGTATCAACGAGAGGAAAATATGAAAATACAAAATATTAGAGATTAAAATGCTAGGTCAATGCCAACATTTCCACTAAAGATCAGATTAAAAGTTAGAACATGTAAAAAGTGAAAAAAGCGGCTTTTAAGAATGCCCCAAGATATTCAACAAGAGAGAGGCATGATCTATGAAACTTTGACCAGTGTCTGACAGAAAAACAAACATGTGATTTCAGGATTCCACCATAAACCCAAAATATATATCATTCACTTTAAGACCACAGAATCATCACAACACAGTTTCTAGCTACTTTCTCATAACTGCTCAAATGAAACTTCCTCAAGAGGCCCCTGTGTCTTGAGGGGCCACTGCAGTGTTACTCTCTATTCCTCACTCTGAGTGTCTGTCTCCATGGAACTTGTCACCACCCCCCCCACACACACACACACACTACACACTGTGGGTTACTCGGACTCTGCAGACATGCTGTAAAACCAGCTGCAGTGAAAGGAGGAGCTGTAGTTCCCTGCTGTCAGGGGTGCTCAGTAAGTCTAACAAGTGATCTTTTTATTTAACACACACACACACACACACACACACACACACACACACACACGAAGTGTTTAAACTAGACCCTGGCACTTATTGGGCCCACTTAACTACTTATAGTAGCAGTAAGGGTAACAGTATTGCTCCCTCAGTTCTCTTGGATGGTTTAGTAACAAAAATCTTCTGCCTCAGTTGACAAGAAAAAAGTATGAAGAGTTAGATAAGAGGACAGGGAGGCAGCTATGAAATCTAAAATTGGAGATATTTATTTAGGCGCCAATTAAGGAATTGCTAACGTGGTCTGTAGTACAGTGTGGTCAAAGAATAAGCTTCAGTGGGAGGGGCACGGGGGATTGTAAGACTGTGGATGGAGCAAAGATGGAACCAGGAAGCCAGGCATGAAAAGACAACATAGAAACCTAGAGTCGGGGTGCAGCGTGACAGTGAGCAGAACTACAAGGTGCAGCGATGACTTAGTCCATTTTCTTACCTAGATCAACCTTGGCGTGGGCAAGTTCCAGACTTTGAGAAGCCAAAAATGTGATGCCACCAGGCCTGTGTAGAAAAAATAATCAGGATTTACCATCTAAAGCAATTTGTACACCAACGGCGTGTGTGTTGCTGTGGGGCCTGTGTACTGGGGCAGCCAGTCCTAAGAGGCTTTCACTAGAGGGGTCGTGATGCTGGTTGTTCTACTTCTGATGCGAGTCAAGGGAAGAGAAGACCCTGTACTTTCACCAGACAACTGCCCAGCACAGGGGACCAAGCACGCTGGCTGGCCTGTGACTGAGGAGTGGCAAGAATGCAGGACTTTCAGTTCTAAAACCATCAATGTTTCAGGCAAGTCAGTAGCAGGTGGCCTCCTTACCAGCTCAGAGCCTACAACCAGTCTGTGTTCATTCCCCCGCTGCTCTATTGGCAGCCAGAGCAAGGTTTTCAGAACAAAACTCTGACCTTGCCACTTCCCCAGCTCTGCCTACACACTGTCAAAGCCACTGAGAGGCTCTCTTGCTCTTAAGACAGATTACAGCCTTTCACCTAGCCTCAAAAGCTCCATGTGCTTGGAACCCAAGCTCTGTGCCCAGCTTCATGTGCCAGGCCACATCTGCCTTTCAGAGCTACTGGGTAGGCCACTCCCTCCTGCTCTGGGGGCTGGGCCCACGCTCCTGCTCAGTACAGAATGATCACCGTCTTCCTTCACACAGTTGACACACAATCATTTTTCATGTTGTAGCTCCATCACTGCCTCTTCTTCCGTAAAGTCTTTCCTGACATCCCGGAGCAGACACAGGCCCTCTACTGTGCACTTTGGATGTCTTAGCCCCCGCTGTTGGTGCCCACCCACATCCTAGTGCTGTCACCTCCACACGCTGTAAACTATACCCCAAGAGCACCTGTGACTTCCTTCCTGATGGCTTTTCTTTTTGGCCCCTGGAAACACCCCTCACCTGCACTGGTATCAAAGAGAATGGAGTGAGAGATGGAAGTCAGATCAGGAAAACATTGGGGGCCATGACACAGAGTCCAAGTTTTATTCTAAGTCCAACAGGAAGCTTTGTGAGTGTTTTAAGCTGGGGAGAGATATGATATGATTCCATTTTTTAAAACGCTGCTCTGGTGGCTATATGCAAAACAGATTGTGAAAGAGCAGGAAGCAGAGAGAGAGGTCAATTGGAGACTAGTACAATAGTCCAGATTATTTTTCCAGAAAGAATCACTGTGGAAGTGCAACTGGAAGCATAATAACAAGTGGCTTTGCACTGGAGTCTGTTTCATTCAAGTTGGCTTTTACTGTTTTTTAAGGTTAAAGCAGGGAAAATGTACAGCACAAAAGTGCAATACATGTAGGTGGCATTAGAGATCTCCCTGGTGGCCTAAGAGTTAAGTCTCAGCGCTATCACCACTGCAGCATGAGTTTGATCCCTGGCCAGGAAGCTGACCCACATGGCCCAGCAGACCTCTCCTGTCTCACCTGCTGCTCCTCTCAGCAGTGTATTTTGGTAATTTCATCTGTCTGGTCCGCACTCTGTCTCTGGTGAGTCCTCTCACCCCCCCACATCTCTGGCCTACATCTCTGGTTTTTCTATGCAAAAAATAAAATAAAAATATTTATGTGGCATTAACATTTCACGAGGGGGAGGTAATTAGGGAAAAGTCTAAAGGGGAGGTACAGTTGAGTAGGGGGAAGGTTAAGAAACACTATTCTAGAATAGCAGACAGGCTTTTGGTTCCTTTGTAGGACCATCAGGTGCTCTTAAGCTACCCTGGGATGGCCTCTGGCCTCCTGGAATGACAGTCCTAATAATGCCCTGTCACCTCACATTTCCTGGGAGCTGTGCAGACACTGACTAATTCACCTTCTCAATGGGAAGATGGTCCAGTAAGATATGATGCTCTATTTGCAAGTCAACCTCTCCAAACACAAATACCTGTTGGGACACGCCTGAGATGTACAAGTGAAAGACGGGAGCTTCAGGAGTTAGAGAGGTTTAAGATAAATACTGTGTAATCATTAGTCCTATGCTTCATATTTCCCTTTCTTCCTAAACTCCCATTTGCTTCTCCTGATGAATTCCTATGCTTCTAGCGGAATTCAAGTACAAAGATCTCCTCCCCTAGTAATACCTTCCTTTGAGCATTCAGAACACTTTGTGAAAATAATATCAATGGCTACTACTTCTTGAACACCTCTGGCAGGCATATGCTAAACATTTTACCCGAGTTATTTCATTTAATCATCCCAGTGTTAATTCCACCTTACAATTAGGAAATTGAAGCTAGAGATGAAGGAGCTTGCTTGATGTCATATTGCAAGTAAATGGTAGAGTAGAGATTCTACACTGAACAGCCTCGCAGTCTCTGGCCTACATATACTGTACACTCTTAGTCATCCCACCGCGTTATAAACAGAGTTCATGCGCCTTGTGCCCCTATCACTTTCAACATATATGACCCAGGCCAAGGGTCATGGAAAAAGAATGAGTTGTACAATCAAATCCTGTTGTATCACTGGGCTGTTACTAAGACATAATTTTTTCACCTATGAAATAAAGATAATAAATTCCCACCTATAAGCTTGATGTCAAGATAAAATTAGATATAACTTTTCATGTGCTCACTACCGTTTCTGGAGCAAAAAGATTCACTTAATTATCAAGTATTAATTTAGGGCCTGTGGGATACTTAACCTGATGATAGACACTGAGGATGAAGAAATAATGAAACAGCTCTCATAGTGTTAACACACTAAGACGTTAATATATTTTGATTGCTCTCACTTCTTGAGGGCAGAGACTGTGTGTTATCCAATGTTGAATTTTTACAGTTCAGTAATGAAAAGTACCAAACAGGCCTTCAACTCCACTTTAGTGTATAAATGATAACGATTTGCCCTATTCCAGATACACTAAGTTTAGGGATTCTGAATGACCCTGTAAGTCAGTGGGTTGACATTTGTCCCAACAATAGGTAAAATAACTGAAAGTAAAACACAAAGATCCATCCAGAGGCTGAATGTATCGAATTCATTTAACAATAATCTCAAAATTGTACACACATAGCAAAACAGAACACTATAACTTGAACCATGTGAAAATAACATTACATTTAACCATACTCAGGAGGTGGGGAGGTAGGGCAGAAGTTTCAAAAGTGTTAAAATATTTTTAAAAGGGAAATCTAAAGGGGAAAAAAAAATCATAAAAACAGGAATGTAATTAATGATGGCAACTCCAAAACCTCAATGTTTTTCATGCTTTTTTAGCCATAGAGATGTTTTTCAAGAAATAATGTATCTTGAAATGAGGTAAACTTATTTGAAGTTCAACCATTCCTTGTTTCTTTTTATTGCTTGAAAATCAAGAAAAAAGCTAATTATTTTGATAAAAATAGCATTTCCACTCATTTTTATAAAATATCTGTATTTAAACATTCATCCAGATTTGGGGCAGGGGAAGAGAGATAATAGACACACAGACAGGGTTTTATACTAGACTCAATATTAATGATTATGTTTCTTTCTAAGTTAGACACTAAAATAGAAAGTATTTTTATTTGCATTACAACTGTGTCTTTTAAATGACTTGAGAATCCAATTTGCAAGGCAGAATAAACTAAATCCTTTTTAATACTATTCATGAATGCAATCTACTTAAATAGAGAGCTAATGAATGGTGATATGTATTATTGAATTCTTTAAGGTTTTTACATTAAGAGTAAGAGATAATGAAAGAGATTATGAAAAGTTTCATGATGTCAGACTATATCTGATGGGAGTCTTCAGGACCAGGATTTCAAACTGAGTGGGTTTCATTGTCCCTTCTTGTCTAAGACCTGATTGTTTACTGTGAACATCTGCCTGATGTGCTAAGTGATAAGCCAGAGTAATCCAGTTCCTACTCACTAAGACTAAATCTAAACGACACAAAGTTCATAATTAATTGTTAAAGCTTATGTGAGATGTTTGGAGAATAAAGGTCAAAATAACTGAGCTACCTGTTTAGGTTTGGAAAAAGGTGCCAAAGTAAATTTATTCACTTATAAAGCTTGGGAGAAAAGTTGGGATTTTGATTTTTTCCTTAAAAATAACTCAAGAAATCTATCAGTTTCATGGAGTCTAGAAATTTAGGGACAACAGAATTTTCCTTGGGCTTTATACTATTATATTAATATTATAGTTTATCAATTCAGTGAACTACCTGACTGTGAAACCTATAACACTGGTCAACAGTAAGATCGTTACTGACTTTAAAAGGCCCCAATCTGAACATGGCGGTGAAGGGACGCTAGTATCAACTCTCCCAAAAGACAAGCCGCCTATAAAGAGACATCAGCCAAACCCAGAGAAGATCCAGAAACGCTACATAAATCTAACACCCTCACGGGTGAGTAGAACTTGGAAAGAAGCTAAAAAGACTGATCAAGGAGAAGAAAGAACCACCAGATCCCCTCTCCCCTCCCCT
>PVIJ01010300.1:0-61041 GCA_004024925.1 Scalopus aquaticus
AGGGGAGGAGGGGGCCGGAGGGAGGGAAGGGAAAGGGCACAAAATGGAATAGAAAAGAACACAAGGGACCATGGAGATGGATCATGGGTGAATTGGTGGTGGGCTACCCAAGGGGAATGCAAAATGTAAAAGACATAAATAACAATAAAAATATATATTATATTAAAAAAAACACATCTACCAATGCAAAATGTAGATTTTGGTTAAACAAAACAGCTATTAAAAACAAACTATGATTTGTTTTGATAAATACACAAACTGGATATTTGATGATATTAAAGAACTTTTTAATTGTAAAAAAAAAAAAAGAAAAGAAAAGCAAAAATAAAAAAAGGACTGATATCAAGCTAAAAAGTTTCTGCACAGTGAAAGAAACTATCATTTAAACAAGATATCCTACCAAAAGGGTGAAAATATTTGCACATCAAACATCTGACAAGGGTTTGATATAAAATATCTCAAAAGAAATTTGTAACCCAATCCAAAAAAAAGGTGAAGAGCTGGAGACAATTCTCTAAAGAAGACATATAGTTGACTGACTAGCACATGTACAATTATTATTATCACTTATCCTCATGGAGAGAAAATCAAAACCATGATAAGACACCACCTTACACCTGTGAGAATGTCTCTTTTTTGTAGTGTTATTTTTAAAATATATTTATTATTATTTATATCCTTTACATTATTGTTTTTATTTTTTAATTTTTTAAATAATATACATTTTATTGTTATTTATATCATTTACATTTTGTGTGTTCCCCATAGGTTTCCCACCACCAATTAACCCGTGAACTATCACCATACACCCTTGTGCTCTTTTCTTCCCTGTTTTGTCTCTCTTCCTCCCCGTCCCTTGCAGAATGACTCTTATTTATGGTTATCTGATAGTTTTTGTTTTTGTTTTTGTTTTGTGTATTATTTTCACCTCCTGGTCTCTTATTTGGTTGACCTATATTCCTCCTATAAGTGAAACTATTCGATATTTTTCTTTTTCCTTCTGGATTATTTCACTGAGCATGATCCCTTCAAGCTCCATCCATGTTGCTGTGGATGTCATGAATGTATCTTTTTTGATTGCTGAATAGTATTCCATTGTGTACATGTACCATATCTTCTTGATCTAGTCATCAATTTTTGGGCATCGGGGTTGTTTCCATATCTTAGCTATTTTAAATACTGCTGCAATAAACATACATGTGCATGTGCCCTTTTGGATTAAAGTTTTTGTGTCCTTTGGATATATTGTTAGGAGTGGAATTGCTGGGTCATATGGAAGCTCCATTTTTAGTTGTTTGAGGAACTGCCATACAGCTTTCCATAGAGGTTGGACCAGTTTGCATTCCTACAAACAGTGTAGGGGTTTTCCTTTTTCTCCACATCCTCGCCAATATTTGTTCTTTCCTGTTTTTTTTTTTTAATATGTGTCGTTGTTGCTGGTGTAAGATGTTATCTCATTGTGGTTTTTATTTGTATTTCCCTGATTATGAGAGCTATTGAACATTTTTTCATATGTCTGTTTGCCATTTGCATTTCTTTAGACAAATGTCCTGTAAGTTCTTCTGCCCATTTTTTGACTGGATTTTTTGCTTTGTTTTTGTTGAGTCACGTGAGTTCTTTGTAGACTTTTAGAAGAATTAATATTATCAAATGGCCATACTACCGAAAGCAATTTACAGATTCAATGCTATTCCAATAAAAATCTCAATGACATTCTTTAAGGAGATAGAACGTATTCTGATGAAGTTCATATGGAATCACAAAAAACTTCGAATAGCCAAAGCTCTCCTGACCAAAAAGGAGAATGGATGTATCACACTTCCAGACTTCAAACTATACTACAAAGCCATAATAATAAAAACTGCATATACTGGAACAAAAATAGACACACAGACCAATGGAATTGCACAGAAAAGCCAGAAATCAACCCACATATATATAGACAACTAATCTTTGATAAAGGTGCAAAGAATATGCAATGGAACAATGACAGTTTGTTCAACAAATGGTGCTGGGAAAACTGGATGACTACATGCAGAAAACTGAAACTAGACTACTAGTGCATGCCATGCACAAAAACCAATTCAAAATGGATAAGAGACTTGGACATAAGGCCTGAAACTGTAAAATACATAGAAGAAAACACAGGCAAAACACTACATGACATATATCTCAGTAACATTTTCAAAGACACCTCCCCCAAAGCAAAGATAGTGAAGAAAAAGATAAACAGCTTGGATTACATCAAACTAAAAAGTTTCTGTACAGCAAAAGAGACATTAACTAAAACAAATAGACAGCCTACTGATTGGGAGACATTTTTTGCACTCCATACAACAGACAAGGGGCTGATCATCCAAGTCTACAGAGAATATCTCCTATCAAAAAATCTAGACACAACAAGTGCTGGGAAAGAGGTAGAAAAAGTAACCCTCATATACTGTTGGTGGAAATGTAGATTACTGGTCCACCCTGTATGGAAAACAGTATGGTTGTTTCTCAACATATTATAAGTAGATGCACCATATGACCCAGTAATTCCACTAGTAGTTACCTACCCAAAGAATGAAAAAGCACTAATTTGAAGGGATATATGCACTCTTATGTTCATTATGGCAATACTTATATTAGCCAAGTTACAAAAATAACCTAATTGCTTAACAACAAATGAATAATTTAAGAAGTTATACCATATATACTCAATGTAATACTATTCAGATATTAGAAAAATGAGATTTTGCCATTTGTGACAACATGGATAGAACTGAAGGGGATAATGCTAAATGAAATAAGTCAGAAGGAAAAAGAGGAATATCAGATATTTTATCCTATATGTGGAATATGGAGAAACAAGCAAATGAGGAGATGAAACCAAACATAACAAGTCCTAGAAATCTGGCTTCAAAACTGAGGATACCAGAAGAGGAGGATGCAGTTTGGGGTGCAAAGTGTGGAGGTGGTCCAATGGACTGTGGTGAAAAATTATGGATACATTGGTAGTGGGTGTGGTGTGGTAACATACATTTTGTGAACTTATAACTCTGAATAATATATAATGTTAAATACCAACACTATCTCTGAAAGATAATACAATTTAACCAATTAAAGAGAGATATACAGAAGGAAGTATCATTAACTCCAAGGTCTGATTTTTTTTTTCAGTGAGTTTCAATTTGGGGATGAGCAACAGTTATTTCTGAGTAATTGTGCAGTTCATGTATTTGAAGAATTGACCATCTATTTTTGGACACATTGTACCCCTTCACATGACACAACACCAGTACAGTTCCATTGAGTCAGTTTCACCACAGAGAGCTGGGCCTTTAGATCTATCTATTCATGACACATCCTCATAGTGTCAGTCAGAAATGGCTTTACAATGTAGTATAGTTACAAATTTAACCACCACTTATAGTCACATTTCTCTTCAACTAGGTGACAGTGAGCAAGCCATCAAGGATGTCCAAGTGGATGGTGATCTCTGCAATTCTGAATATTCTGAAAGTCTATCTTGGTTGTTTTTTTCACCTGCTTCCTCAAGTCACCCTGTTGCTACACTATTCTATTTGCTTCATGCTCTATGTGAATGGAGGACTGATTTCACCATATGATTATCAACAGTATTTCTCCATCTCATCTGGCACACCCTATGTAAGTGCTTGAATTTCTCAACTTCCTAGTCATGAGATTGACTATTATAGCTTACTGGAATGGTGATTAGGAATAAAACATAGAAAGGACTCTCAAAAAGTACTCAAGGTTATGAGACCATAACTTGTGAAGCAAGGGTAATGAAACTTGGATTAGATAATAAAGAAAAGATTTGGGAAGGAAGTATGAAGGAAGGGGGCACCCCTACTAATAGTCATGGAAGCTAAGCTAAACAGATCTAACAGTTTTCTGCTGATACTTTAGTGAGTTTAAGCTGCTACAGGAAAGATATCCTGTATTGGAATGTAAAGGCAATATTAAAGATAATGTTAAATGACAGAATTAAAAGTAATCTCACTCCTCTTTCAACTCCTGGACTATTTAGTACATATAACATGTCACTTGTTATATGCAGCAAAGAAGTATAATTAATTGCACTGTGTCTAGATTCTGGGTTTCCTGAAACAGATAATACTCCTTTTTGTATTTCTGGCACCAATTCACAAGCAGGCACAGAGCAGAAACTGAGAAACTAGATGAATTTGTACATGAAAAAAAGAACAAACTTGAACAGTGTGGAGTTTTAGAAACTAAAAAAAAAAAAAAAACAGAAAAAATAAAAGTTTTATTCCTTTGAATATTTGACCTCTTAGCTTTAGAGGGAGGTTTGATTCCTACTTGAGTACTAGAAAGGAAGAGAATAAACTACAGGATCTTAGAATGTTCATTCATTCTTCATCAATATTTACTGAATTCCCAATACATTCCAAAAGCATATGTGACATATTAGTAAACATGATACACAAAGATGTGGAAACAACCTAAGTGCACAAAAACAAATGAATGAATCAAGATGTGGTATATATACACAATGGAATACAACTCAATGATTAAAAGAGATAAATGAATACCATTTGCAGCAACATGAATGGACCTGGAAGGAATTATGCTAAGTGAAATAAGCCAGAAGAAGACAGACAAATACTGAATGGTATCACTCATGTGGAATATAGAGAAACCAAACAAAGGGTCACACAAAGACAAACTTTAAAACCAACTCTTAAAAGATGATCATAGATCTGAGGCATCCAGAGTGAGAGGGGTGAAAATAAAGTGTGAGAGAAAAGTATAATGGACTATGGTGAAGAACAATGGGTGCTTCAGTGATGGGAATGTTACACTGACTACAGCTGAGAGAGGAAATCTTATACTGTCTGAACACTAGCAAGGATAAAAGACAATGGTACTTCAATAATATTTTTAAATTATTATTATTATTATTAATAGAAGTAAAAAAATTCCTCCTTCATGGAGTTCATATTCTAGCACACAATAAAAATTAGAATTTATAGTTGTGTTTCCCACTCTTACCTGCCCTTTGCTAGACAATTTGAGATATTTAAGTCCAGGTTTAGGACTTGGGTAATAAAAGCAGATAAATAAAAAGGAACTGATGAGTTTTGAGGACTAAGAAAAGATGGTTAAGTTGAGTGTTTGGTATAAATATAAATTTGAGATAGCTAGGTCCATGAGAAGTTTTTAATAGTCAAGTCATTGAAATATACCTCAATGAGAAATGTGACTATAAGGATAAAAAGGAAAGAACATCACAGTGAGACACTTGAAATAGTGGAGGAAAAAATAAGAGTTTATAGTTAGCTCTGAGATTAGGAATAAGATAGACAAAAGTATAAACACAAGAGCAGAATAAAGTTTAGAATGTTTATACTGGTCCTATTCATAAGGGAAGGTTATTTGTGTCCATTTCAATACCGCTGAGATCAGCTGAGATTTGTCAGTTTTTGTCACTTCTGCATTGGCCCTAAAACCAGTGAGATAGAAGAATTTGACTCACTGTGATCACAGACAACCTCTATTGCCAGTGAAAGTCCATGACTTAGCAGGACACATAGTTACCCTTAGCTCAGTCCAGAAATTTCCAGGACAGAACATAGGGAATTTCACTTCCACTTTCCAGTCCTAAAGCAAGGAAACCACTCGGGTGTGTGATAGTTGATGACTGTGCAAAGGATTAAAGGGGATGCACCAGAAAAAGTTTACTCACTCTCCACTTGAATTAAACTGGACAGTGCTGTGCAATATGAAAGAGCAGAAACTTGGATTCACACAGAATAGGGTAAGATTCCCAGTTTCATTATGTATGAATCTGAGCAAATTACTTAACTTCAGAGCCCCTGTTTCAGCTACTGAGTGATAATAAAAACAGAAATAATTGGGAATGTATTTTAAAATATTTCAGTTTCCAATAATCTTTAAGGATGGAGATCAAATCCTTCTGTTCCCCACTCTTTCTCTGGAGAATCTTCTCACCCCAGCCCTACACCTCTAGCCTACACCCCAGTTCTTCCATGTATAAATACATAAATAAATGTGTGTTTTTTTAAAGGATGGACATCTAAGTCTTTTTGTATCCACTGAGCTCCTTTGCAGGTAACCAGATATTCTGTTCTCCATAGGGGGGTTTTAGACCATATCTGGTGACCTTATTTGGTACTCTGAAAAAGTCATTAAACCATTACCTAAATGTGAATTGTCTATTTTTTTCTTTATCATTTTTTTCTGATTACATAAATAATGTATGGAAATTATTTAAAATGAGAACAATTCAAAACAGCATGATTGATATTTATTGAGTACTTACGTACATTTTCCATTTTGTCTTCAAGACAACTTTATGAAATGCATACAATTTTTAACTTTCTGTTACATATGTGAAAACTAAACTTACAGAGATCAAATAATCTATGTAAGGCCCCATGTCTTAGTAAGTAGAAGAGAAGGGATTAAAACCCATTTCTTAGACCCAGACAGTAAAATCTTGAGAAGGTCTTCTTTTGAATAAAGAATGAGGAAAACTTATGCAGAGAACACTAGAGAAATTCCTTTGACAACCCCAGCCCAGAAGTTTACAGAAAAATGGATTACAGGTCTTAAAGCTGGGACCAAGTTGCTACTTATTCAGACAAGGGAAAGTCAATTGATAACAAGGAAATCTTGGAAGCTGTGTAGAGGAAATCTTTACTTCAGAATTCTAAATCCATCTCTGATAATGAATTGAGTTCTTCTGCTACATCCCCTAAAAATGGATGCCTCTACTATGTTCTTTTCTAGCCCCTCTTAGATCAGGAAGACCTCTCAGCTGCCAAGTAGATCACTGTCTGCTGCAGTGTTGAAACAATCTGAGACAGCTTGGCAGTTCCATGTCTCTTAACCTCATTTATTCCTAGCTGTAACTTCTAAACCAGGATCATTTCAAGGAACACTGACACAGCATACAAATTCATTAGGAATGGGGCTGCCAGTGTAGGTGTGACTGGAATTTTCAATATGTTTTGTAACCTCATCATTGGTTATGCCAGGAACCCTTCTCTGAAACAACAGTTCTCCTATGACATGCTGGGCTTTGCCTTCTCAGAGGCCATGGGGCTCCTCGGATTGATGGTCCCTTTCTTATCTTCTCGCCACTTGAAGGAGCCTTTATAACCTCCCATAAAATTTTTCTCCCATATCTCTTTGGCTCTGTGCTTTTTCCTGTACCTCCCAACTCAGCCTCGTGAAAGTGGTTGGCTCAGGATTAGACAAAAGTAAGACAAATAAAGACTGTATCAATAAAATAAATAAATAAAAATAATAATCCTCTTTATAGAAAGTGAAAGTCCCCCATAAATTTACCCCATAGATGACAACTTGTCATTTGTCCTTTACAGATTTGTCTCCTGTATAATTAAACTATATTTAAATGAACTCATATAAATCTTTTAAAATATGCATTCTTCAGTTAAGAATATGCTGTCTCTTCTGGAAACATACACCACAGAAATAAAGTCAACCTACAGAACCCCATAATAGGAACATAGAAGAATATCTCTGCCTCATAGAAAAAGAATTCAGAATTGCTATAATGAAAACACTTAAAGAATTGAGGGAAAATATACATAAACAATGAACTTAGGAATGAGAATGAATACCTAAAGAAGTAATTGAAGGAAGTGGACGGCATCCAAAGATTAGTGAAGGAGCTCAAGTTTTCTAGGAAAAGCCACAAATAAAGAATAGAAGAAATGGAAGAATGAATCAGTACTCTTGAAGACAGAGAAATACAAAGAACCAAAATAGAAAAGGAAAGAGAAGAACAAAGGAAAGGAATGAAAAAAACATTTCGAGAACTATCTGAAACCATGAAAAAAGGAAATATGAATGATAGGAAACCCAGAAGGTGAGGCAAGAGACCAAGTAACCAAGAAATTATTCAAGGAGATAATTGATGAGAACTTCACAAACATGGGGAAGGAAATAAACACTGTTTATACAGGAAGTCAGAAGAACCCCAAACTAGCAAAAAGAAAACTACAGCAAGACACAAAATAGTAAAGTTTCCAAGACAAGGAAAAAATAATTGAAAATGACGAGGGTGAAGAAACAGATAACCTATAAAGGAAAAATCAATTAGGCTGACATCAGACTTCTATGAAGAAACACTACAGGCAAGAAGAGAATGGAGTGACATATTTAACAAACTCCAAGTCAACAAATGCCAACCAATAATACCTTACTCCACAAAGCCCTCCTTCCTCTATTAAGGAAAAATAAGGACATTCTCAGACAAAAAGAATCTCCAGAAATCCATCACTACAAAATCCGAACTCCACAAAATACTACAAGAAGCCCTAAAGCCAAAACCAAAAGAGGAGTGAGTAGGAAGATCAGAATAAGGTAAGGAATAGAACCACAAAAAGGCAAACAAAATAGCAAATATGGATGCCAGTGTATCAATATTAACTCTAAATGTAAATGGACTAAACTCATCAATAAAAAGACACAGAGTAGCAAGCTGGATTAAAATACCAAATGGTTTCACTTATAACAGGACTATAGGGAAACCAAATAGGAAAGAGACACTTGGGGGGCAGGGGGAGGATAAGGGCACAAAATGGAGTAGAAAAGGACACAAGGGACCACGGAGATGGATCATGAGTGAATTGGTGGTGGGTTACCCAAGGGGAATAGAAAATGTAAATGATATAAATAACAATAAAAATATATATTATTAAACACACACACACACACACACAAAACAGAACCCAGCTTTGTGCTGTCTCCAGGAAACACACTTAACTACAAAAGATAAATATGAATTGAAAGTAAAAGCATGGAAAACAATCCTACTTGCAAATGGACAAAATAAGAAGGTAGGAACAACTATACTTATATTGATAAAATAGACTTCAAACTAGAAAAAGTAAAAAGAGACACAGATCGTCACTACATCGTGATTAAGCAGACAATACAACAGGAAGACATAACACTTATCAACATATACTCATCAAATGAAAGAGCACCAAAATATGTAAGATACGATTTATCAGCCTTGAAAACAGACATTAGAGAAAATACATATGTAGTAGGAAGCTTCAACAACCCACTCTCACCAATGGACAGATCAATGAGACAAAAAAGAAAAAAGGACACTTGCACTCTAACTAAGGACCTAGACCTCATGGGCTTAACAGAGATCTATAGGACCTGAACCCCAGAAAAATCTGAGTACACATTTTTCCCAAGTGCCCACAGATTATACTCTAGGATTGATCACATATTGGATCACGAGACAAACTTCAACAGATACATTAAAACCAAAATCATACCAACTATTTTCCATGATCATAAATGCATCAAACTAGAAATAAACCATTAAAAAAAACATAAGGAACCCTCCTACCTCATGGAGATTGAAACCCATACTACTTGAAGACACTGCATTATTGAGAGCAAACAAGAAATTAAAAAAATACTTAGAGACGAATGATAATGAGGACAAAACTTTCCAGTATGTATGGGACACAGCAAAAGCAGTAATAAGAGGAAAGTATATAGCAATACAGGTTCACATCAAGAAACAAGAAAGAACTCAAAGAAACAACCTAATCTCCCATCTCAAAGAACTAGAAAATGAACAACAAAAAAACCCAAAAGCCAATATAAGAAAGGAATTAATGGAAATCAAAACAGAAATAAATGAAATCAAAATTTAAAAAACAATCCAAAAGATGAATAAAACCGAAAGTTGGTTCTTTGAAAAAATAAACACAATAGACAAATCTCTAGCTGTTACCAGAATCCAGCTGCCTCAGCAGTGGGAGCAGGCAGGAACGATGGTGGTCTTTTACCTTGGTGGTCCACACAAGTCTGTTGTGGCAGTTGACCTTTTATATAACAAGTGTATTTCCTGCACCCTGACTCTACCCACAAGTCAGTGGTGCCAATCAGATTTATGGGAGGGGCACCCTGAAAGACCATACAAGCCAGGGTTGGAAGGAGGCATAGAGAGCGGGGAGAAGAGAGAGAGAAGAGGAAGGCAAGATGAAGAGAGGAGGAGAGCCTGAGTGAGAGCGAGAGAGAGAGAGAGAGAGAAACCAGGCCCAGAGAGAGAAGGAAGCCCCCAGAAGACGACGACAATGATGATGGCACTAGCTTCCCGCAGAAGAAAAGATGGTTCCAGACTTTGAAGAAAGAAGGGGAAGACTCACTTGCTGGCCTCCAGCGAGGAAAAGAACCATACAGCAGCTGCCCTCACAGGAGGGAAAAGAAGCTGAAGGACTCTGTCAGAGATGGGACCGGAGGCCCCGTCTCTGATGTTGCCTGAAAGGAGCACCAAAGGTGCTGGGCCTGGTGTCTCAAAGAGCTGTTTATTGGTATAACCCAACATCTCACAAAGAACTGTTGGTAACACTGGGTGTCTTTGACACTACTCCTGAGGGACCAGTAGTGACCATCACTACTGGCCGGTGCAGTCCAGCACTCCTGGTGGCCAGTGGTGACCATTGCTGATGCTTTCTGAGTGAGATAGCTGGCCCCTTGTGGATAATGTAAGCTCTTTGTTTCCCCTGATTGTAAAATAAACCCCATGTTTGTTGTTGTCCCTGTAGCCTGAGGTATCTTGCAATTACACGTGTGGGTGAGAATACACAGTGACCTGTTCTCTTATCAGGCACTGTCCTTTGTTGTTTTTTGCCTTGTAGCCTTTTGGGGCTTTTTGGTGCTCTTGCCTCAGACCCTGGTAGTTTTTGCTCTGTCTGCCCAGGTTTCATAGGCAGGCTCACAAAGAAAAAACAGGAGAAAACACAAATAAACAGGATAATGAATGAAAGAGGAGAAATTACAACAGATTCAACAGAAATCAATAGAGGGGATCATACTCAGTGAAATAAGCCAGAAAGAAAGAGAAAAATATCGAATGGTTTCACTTATAACAGGACTATAAGGAAACCAAACAGGAGAGAGACAATCAGTGGGGTGGGGGGGGGAGGCGGAGGGAGGGAATGAAAAGGGCACAAAATGGAATAGAAAAGAAGACAAGGGACCATGGAGATGGATCACGGGTGAATTGGTGGTGGGCTACCCAAGGGGAATACAAAATGTAAAAGACATAAATAACAATAAAAATATATATTAAAAAAAAGAATAATCAGACATTACTACAAACATTTATGTGCAAACAAGTTCAACAATTTAGAAGAAACGGCCAAATTCCTAGAACCATGCAATCATCCAAAGCTAGATAAAGAAGAAATAGAACACCTAAACAGACCATTTACAAGCAGTTGAAATTGAAACAGTAAGCAAAATTCTCTCCACAAACAAAAGTCCAGGACCAGACGACTTCACAAATGAATTCTACCAAATGTACAGAAATTAACTAGTGTCTATCTCACACAAACCCGTTCAAAATATTGAGAAGGAAGGAATACTACCAAATATGTTTTATGAAGCAAACATTACACTAATACCAAAACCAAACAAGGACAACACAAAAAGGAAAACCAATCTATCTAATGAACACTGATGAAAAAGTCCTCAACAAAATCTTAGCCAACAGAATCCAACAACCCATAAAAAAATAATATGCCACAAAAAGCGGGATTTATTCCAGGGACACAAGGATGGTTCAACATCTGAAAATCAATTAATGCAATCCAACACATCAACAAAAAGAAAAATAAAAACCATGTGATCATATCAATAGATGCTGAGAAAGCATTCAACAAAGTTCAACATCCATTTACAATAAAAGCCTTTGAAATCCTCAGGATAGAAGGAACATACCTTAACATAATAAAAGCCATATATGACAAACCCTCAGCCAATATTATCCTCAATGGTGAAAAGCTGAAATCCTTTCCATTAAGATCTGGAACAAGGCAAGAATGTTCACTCTCACCATTGTTTTACAATATAATATTGGAAGTCTTAGCTAGAGTAATAAGACAAGAGAAAGACATATGAAGAATACAAATGGGGAAGAAGAATAAAACTATCACTATTTGCATATGATATGATAATATATAGAGAGAATCCTAAAACTCCACAGAAAAGCTAATCAAAATTATCGACACACAAAAATCAGTAGCCTTCCAATATGCAAACAATCAATCTGAAGAATAATAAATTAAGAAAACCATCCCTTTTATAATTGAAAACAAAAAAAAACAAATACTTGGGAGTAAACCTAACAAAAGAGGTGAAGGACCCTATACAAAGAAAACTATGAGACTCTGTTAAAAGAAATAGAAAACACAAAGAAACGGAAAGACATCCCTTGCTCATGGATTAGAAGAATTAACATTATCAAAATGATTATCCTACCAAAAGCAATTTATAGATTCAGTGCTATTCTGATAAAAATTTGAATGAACTTCTTCAAAGAAATAGAATATTGATGAAATTCATACTGAACCACAAAAAACTTCAAATAGCCAAAACTCTCCCAACTAAAAAGGAGAATGGGGGTATCACACTCCTTGATTTCAAACTATACTACAAAGCCAAAATGATTAAAATAGTATGGTACTGAACACACAGACCAATGGAATCAAATAGAAAATCCAGAAATAAAGCCACATATTTATGGACAACTAATCTTTGACAAAGGAGCAAATAATATGCAATGGAACAAGGACAGTTTGTTCAATAAATGGTCCTGGGGAAACTGGACTGCAACTTGCAATAGAATGAAGCTAGACTACTACCTCACACCATGCATAAAAAGTAATTCAAATAGATGAAAGAACTGAACATAAGACCTGAAAACATAAAATATATATACACATACATCTTAGTAACATCTTTAAAGACTCATTCCCCAAAGCAAAGAATGTGAAGGGAAGATAAACAGCTGGAATTACCTCAACTAAAAGGTTTCTGTACAGCAAAAGAGACACTAACCAAAACAAACAGACACCCATTGATTGGGAGAAAAATTTTGCACACAATACAACTGATAAGGGACTGATCACAAATGTGTACAAAGAGCTGACACTACTCAGCAAATCAAAGTAAACAATCCGTTCAAAAAATGGGCCGAAGAACTAAAAAGTCACTTCTCCAAAGCGGAAAAGCAAAATGGCCAACAGGTATATGAAAAAATGTTCAACATCTCCTATAATGAAAGAAATGCAAACCAAAACCACAATGAGATACCACCTTATACCAGTGAGAATGGCACACATTAAAAAAAAAAAACTGGCAACAAGAAATGTTGGGGATGATGTGGTGAAAAAGGAACGCTCCTACACTGCTGGTGGGAATTCAAACTGGTTCAACCACAATGGAAAACTATGTGGACGTTCCTCAAACTACTAAAAATGGAGTTTCCATATGACACAGCAATTCCACTCCTAGGAATCTCCTCAATGAACACAAAAGCATTAATTCAAAAAGATACTTGCACCTCTATGTTTATTGCAGTACTATTTACAATAGATGAGACTTGGAAACAACCCAAATGCCCCAAAACAGATGACTGGATCAAATAGATGTGGTATATATACACAATGAAATACTATTCAACAATCAAAAAAGATAAATTCATGCCATTCACAGCAACATGGATGTAGCTAGAAGGGATCATGCTCAGTGTAATATGCCGGAAGGAAAAAAAGAAAACATTGAATAGTCTTACTTATAGCAGGAATATAAGGGACCCAAATTAGTGATCAGAGAAAAAAAATTGTAATAATAAAAATACCAGCAGGCAGTCATAAATAAGCATAATCATTATGCAAGGGAGGGAAAGGAAAAGGGATAAAAACAGGGAGAGAAGGCCTCCCTGGTGGCGCAGCAGTTAAGTGCTGTGCTGTGGAGCTGTCGACAGCAGTGACGCCAGTTCGACGCCCTGCCGGGGAGATTCCCACATGGTGCAGCAGACCTCTCCTGCCTCGCCCGCTGCTCCCCTCAGCAGTGTATTTCTGTTGATCTGCCTGTTCTGCTCCCCACTCTGTCTCTGGTGAGCCCTCTTGTCACCCCACGCCTCTGGCCTGTACCGCAGCTTGTATGCATAAATACTTAAAAAAAACAGGGAGAGAAGGGCTCAAGGGACTATGGTGATGTTTCACGGATGAACTGGTGTTGGGAATTTTATGGGAATTACACAATGATGCAAAAGTTATAAATATAAATATATATATATATACATTAAAAGAATATGTTGTAGACAGTTTTCTATTTATGTACATATGCATTTACCCCATTTGTTTTAATACCTTCATGTTATTATTTATTATATTGTTGGACTAGAATTTATTTAAACTATTCTAAATTATAGTTCATAATAGCATTTGCTTTCATATTGATGGGTAATTATTTTGTTTATAATTTCCCCAATTAAAAGAAGTAATGCAATAAACATTCTCATTTGTATTTAATTGCATACTTTTCTAAACATTTCTGTAGGATATCCTAAAACTGTAGTGGCTCAGTAAAAATCTTTTTTTCTGATAGACATTGCCAAAATGCCTTCCAAGTGGTGGCATCAAGCTACACTCTGTCCATTCCCATGGAAAAGTGTCTCTTTTCCCACACCTCCACCAACAATGTTCCATATCAACTTTTTTCTTTTTTTCTATTATAAGTAAGGTTTAATATATGTCCATGTGTTTATTAGAGAAATGTATACTTGTCTCCTTAATAATTGTTCATTTTTCATTAGTTTGTTTAAATTATTTTTATTTATTTGTAGATGCTATAATATAAAATGGATAGTGGTATTTTCAAATGTTTTCGTTTTTCTGATTATTAAACTAATGCATTTTAATTGTAAAATTTAGAAAATGATGAAAAGTAGCAATGGTGAAAATAAGATAAAGAAAATTTATTTATGCCCACAAATTAAACTAAGTGTTAATATTTCATGTATATGAGAAGAGAGAGGGAAGATTCTGCAGACAAAGGTGAGGGAGAAAGTGTGAGCCAGGCCAGCTGCGGCCCTGTGCCCCATTTTGGAATGGAGTAGAGATGGGCAGGCGGGGGGCACCATCGAGGGGAACCTCAGGCACCGGGAGAGTGTGCACAGGCACTGGTACCATTGTCTGAAGCAATGGTACTATTACCTGAAGCCCTCACCATCCCCTCCTGGAACTGAAAGAGAGAGGGAAAGTTCCAAAGACAAAGGTGAGGGGGAAAGTGCTTGCCAGGACAGCTGTGGCCCCATATCCCACTTTGGAACAGAAGAGAGACAGCCTCCTCATCCCCCCCTCCCCCGCCATCGAGAGGAACTGTGGACACCGGGAGAATGATGCCCAGGCTCCGACACCATTGTCTGAAGCCCCCACCATGCCCTCCTAGAACTGAGTAAACACAGAGGGAGGGGACCTTCAGAGACAGTGCCCATCAACACATCCACAGCATCACTACCTTTGTGGAGTCTGGCAGAGCAGTGCCCAACCCGGTCTGGCGTCCAGTTCCCAACATCCCAGAAGGAGCACCAAAAGGTGATGCCTGCCAGTACATTTTGTGTGTTGTGTGTCACTATGCTCATATTTTATGCCTATTGCCATATATATATGTGTGTGTGTGTGTGTGTATGCATATATAAGTGTATGTTTATATGTGCCCATATGTCCACATATCTATGCATTTATGTTTATAAGTAGTATTTGTGTGTGTGTATATATTCTCATTCAGGACTTGTGTGAATATCCTCTTTGCACCATTGCTTCTTTTCAGTTCACCAAACCCAAGGTGCACATGCATACAGGAAGGTCTCCATTAATGCTTGTGCATTGATAAATTTCTTCAATCTACCATTTTAACCTTTTTCTAGGAAGGTGGGATATGGAAGTGGAAGTAGATAGACAGTCAGAGTGACCTCTGAGTACTGGAATATCTTCTCTGCTGTTCACCCACAATCTATGAGCTTTTACAACCTGCATACTATTATCCCAAGAAACATTGGGCTTTAAGATAAGGAAAAGGTGAGTTCCATGTATTCAACAACTATGCATCACTCTTTCCTATCCTCATCAACTACCTAATATTTCTTGGCTAGACTCAAGTATAGACCCAAAGGAATGGAAGAGAAGGGTACTGACATTGGAAACAGACCAACTTGAAATGTAAGTCTCCTTTTGACCTTTACCAGTTGTGTGACTGTGAACAGGTCCCTTGATAGCTATAGACCTCCGTTTCTTCAACCAGAAAAGGGGATTCATAATATCTTTCTTACAAGGTACAAGCTAGTGATAATATGCCCAGTACAGTGCAAGGTTTCCATAAGTTGTAATTTTTGTACCACTTCCTCTGGGAAGTCTTTGCACACTACTCACTATATATTGTTTGACCCACAAGACTGAAAGCTCAATTTGGGTGAAATGGATAGAGGGGATGAATTATATGGTGACAGATGAAACTAAACTTTTTCTGGTGGGGATGGTGATATAGACAGGCATGAAAATTGTATACTTGAGACTTATACAATGCTGTAAATCAATGTTATTTCAATAAAAGAAAAATCTGAATTAATAATCCACTTTGTCTCAGTGTGTACATGTGTGATTGCTAGCTAGTGTGTCCATATATAGGTGTAGTGCCAGCAGGGCACATTGCAAGTTCCCTATGGTTCAAGTAGATGGGTAAAGGAGGAGTCCTGGAATTCTTGGTGACTTTTTTTGGCTTTTAATTATCTTTTGCAGTGAGGCAAGCAGGTACAGGGCAGGCAGGGGGACTGGGGGATCAGGAGGTTGGAAGGCGTCCTAGCCCCCAGCAAATCTTCACTCTTTCTGGGCACTCTGGTGGTCACTTGTGGCCCAGAATGGTCTTGCCACCATGCTCTGCTCTCCACCACTTCCTCTTCTGCTTCTGCTTCTACTGCTTATAGCCTCGGCCTCCAGGACCAGGTGCTCCCACTCACACACACCCACACCCTACTCCAGGTGCCGCCATCAGGCAAGAGTGTAGGACCGCAGGTGTCTATCATTAAATCTAATGGCTGTAGGGCAGAAAATCCTGAGCATTCTTTCACTTACCCTACAATGGGTATCTTGTTTTAATGACACTAAAATATCATTAAGTTGGAATAATGTCTAACATTTATTCTCTCTCCCTTACAACATCCTGAGAGGGTCTGGAAACATTGTATAAGTGGTTATTAATTATATGAAAGATGTAGAATTATGTGGTGATTAATAGTATCATTTTTGGAAACACAGAGATATGGGTTTGGATCTTGTCTAGGCAAATTCTATATGGGTACGTGATATTCTGAGTCTCAATCATCTTTGTAAAATGGTAAATTATTTCATTTATACATTTAAAAATATCTGTGGAGAATTGTAGGGTAAGTGAGAGTGGTCAGGATTTTCCACCCTACAGCCATTAGATTTAATGATAAACACCTGCGGTCCTGCACGTGTGCATGATGGCAGCACCTGGAGTAGGGTGTGGAAATGCGTGAGTGGGCGCACCTGGGCCTGGAGAGACATCACAGAAGCAACAGAAGCGGGAGAAGCGACAGCAACAACAGAGATCCCAGAGAGTGTGAATATTTGCTGGGGGCTAGGAGGCCTGTTAGCCTCCTGCCCCCAACCCTGGCCCCTTTGCCTGCCCTGTACCTGGTTGCTTCACTGCTGAAAGATCATTAAAATCCTAAAAAGCCACAGAGGGCTCCAGGACTCCTCCATTACCCTGCCTGCCTGAATCATAGGGAACCTACGCTGTGCCCTGCTGGCACTACAAGTATCTATTATATTCTAGATACTGTTTTAGGTATTGGGGTATAAGGGCCAGGAAGATACCAGGGAGCACAGGTTGTCTATGGAGCTGTGCAGACGGGTCTAAAGGAAAGGAGTTCTGGAGCCCTCGATGGATTTTTTGGCTTTTATTTGGTTTCCTGTAGAGAAGCAACCAGGTACAGGGAAAGCAATGGGGCCGGGAGGCCGGGAGGCCGGGAGCCCCTGGCGAATCTTCACTCTTTTTACCCCCTCCCCCCCGCACCAAATCTTCACTCTTTCTGGGCTCTCTGGCGTTCTCTCGTGGTCTCTCTGCTGCACCTGCCGCACAGTCCTCTGCCGCCATGCTCTGTTCTCTCCTGCTGCTGCTGCTTGTAAGCCCAATCTCTGGCTCGGATGTGCCCACTCATGCATGCCCACACCCTACTCCAAGTGCCCATCATCAGGCGTGCATGTAGGCCTTCAGGGGTCCATCATAGACACTAATGTTAGTTGGGTGAAAAATCCTGACCATTCTTTCATTTACCTTACAGTAATATAGTTTGATTTTTAAAAATCTGAAAAGATATGAACATCAGTTCTAACAGTATTGTTGTTACAATTTGTGGAGCTGAGGTTCATATATTTAACTTCCCCAATGTTTCAGAATGAAATAGATAAAGAGGCAGGCCTATCTCTGGGCTTCCTGACTTCTCCTTCGCTGCTCAGGCTCAGTGTACTGACCCCACTGAAGGACTGGAAGTCTTCCCTGGTGAAATGTTTCATATGCTATTGAGGACATTTATCTTCAGATCCAGGAGATACTAACAAGAGGCAAGAGGAAGTTCAAAAAATATACAGTTGCTGAGCCAGACAGAAATTGACATCAGTGCACTCGGCATGAACTTATGTAGGGTAAATAGAAGTTATCAGGTTTTTTCTGCCCTCCCACCATTAGCATTAATGATAGACCCCTGCAGTCCTACATGCATGCCTGCTGGTGGGCACCTGGAGTAGTGTGTGTGTGTGCATGAGTGGACACACCTGGGCCTGAAGGCTGTCCATATGTAAGAGCAGAGTCAGCAGAGAGAAAAGTGTGTGGTAGAATACAGTGGAGAATATCATGGGAATAGCTAAGACAACAAAGAGGTTGCTTGAACTGATGATGATGAACCTACCTGGTCTGGGATGGTTGCAGAACAACTTACTTCCATCATATGGAAAGACTGTATAGAGTAAGGTATATGTCTGGTTGGTAGTGGTAGTTGTGGTAGGCTGTTGGCTGGAAAATACAAGAATGTTCTCCAAAATTCAGGGTTTCCTGAATGAGGAGACAATGATAAATAATCACTAAGATAAATAATTACTAAATTAGTTAATAATTACTATTTAGAAGTTCCAGTAAAATGGACTGAGAGAAGTAGAAATAAAGCAAAGGATAATGAGCCAAAGGGGTTGAATCTGGGAGGCAGAGGTGCTTGAAAAATTTTGTGCGATAAGGCAGGGCCTGAAATGCTAGAATCTCTTAGCTCTTGCACAATACAAAACATGCTTGCCCATCCCTTGGTGAACATGTGAAAGAGATATTTTTTTGATATCCCACTCCCTTCTCTACAAAGCTCCCCCCTCCCCTAACCAAAGCCTCTCTTATCCCCCCAATCAAAAAGAAAGCTAAGCTTATCTATTGCTTGTACTTCAATATGAATTTATTGGATTTATTTCCCCTTTTGGGAGTGCTTATATTATCCAAGCTTAGTAGACTGGGGGCAGAGCAAAACCTAGAGTGCAAGTGGACTTACCATCACTCTGGGGCCCGTGAAGAGGAGCAATTGAAACTCCTAGGGTATTTAATGTCACTCTTTTGCAGGTCAGAGGGCTATATAGATTGAAAGTCATTAAAAATTCAACCTAAGAGCACATGACTATTAGGTCAAAGGTCAAGTATAGTGGATGCCAGACTTAACTTCCCTTAAAAGAAATAATTAATAGATCCCTTTGAAAGTGATTCAAAGAACTTTTCCAATACTAGAAATAGGGATATATTCCCCGTAACAGTCTAATCCATGGGTTTGTCAATTGTTTAAGCTTTATAGTGAAGAAAGTTCTTTTTATACATTTAATCCTTTATATTATGAAACCCACAATTGTCCTATCAAAAAATTGTTCATTTGCATAGCAGGCAGGTGTTAACAATATGACTGCTGAATATTGCATAGGCCAGCAATATTGATTTCTTCTCCCTGGGCCCACAAGAAATGAAAATACTCTCATACCGCAGGGAGCAGTTTCATTCCAAAGCTCACCCTCCAACCTCTGAGTCTTGTGAATAAAATCTAAAATAAACACAGTCTGGCAGATCAAAGAGCAGCGGTCTACTGACTCCAAGGAAAGTCAAGTCAATACTTGTAGTGCCAACAAGGCACAGAGCAGGTTTTCTATGATCCCAGCAGATGGGTAAAGGAGGAGTCCTGGAGCCCTGGGTGGCTTTTTCAGGCTTTTGATGATCTTTCTACACAATTTGTAAAGAGGCAACCAGGTGTAGGGCAGGCAAGGAGGACTGGGGGCCAGGAGACCGACAGGCCTCCTAGCCCCCAGCGAATTTTCACTCTTTCTGGGCTCTCTGGTGTTATCTCGTAGTGGTCTCTTCTCTGGTCTCTACTGCTCTCCGTTGCACAGTCCTCTACTACCTCGCACCTTTGTTCTCTGCCACCCCTCAGATACACTCAGTCTCTTGGCTCAGGTGTGCCCACTCACTCATGCCCACACCACACTCCAGGTGTCGCCATCAGGCACTCATGCAAGACCATAGGTGTTCATAATTGATGCCAATGGTGAGAGGGCGGAAAAAACCTGATAACTTCCATTTACCCTATAATAATCTAGCAGGGAGAAAAATTGTTTCACTCACCCTGAAACCTCCAACCCCAGGCGGGGGACGGAGGGGGTGCTCACATGATTTATGCTGAAATACGGAAGGAAGAGGAATGTGAGACGGGACCGGGAGTTGAGTGAAAGATATAGGGAAGGAAATTAAGCAGGCATAGACACTGGCAACCATCAAGAGTTCAAACCTCTTTCACAGCAGGAGCCTGGAAAGGACAAAAGTGGTCTGACTGTGATGGGGTTCTTACTCGGCCTCCTGCTCCTGGGTCACCTAACAGTGATCACCTACGGTAAGGCAGCAAATGGGGAGCCTGGCTTCCATAGCTAGAATAAGCACACAGTTTCAGGGTTGGGACTGAAAATCTTCTGAGGAAAGTCTATTCCTGTTGAGCAGGTGAATGTTCTCAACCAATTATGCAGAATCTCCGCTATGGACAAAAGGGAGGGAGGGAGTTGAAGGTTGTTGAAGAAGCACAGAGGTAAGTTTGGGTAGAAATTGAAAAAGTTACTCTCCTGAAAAATACCTGTAGCAATAGGAAGAGCACCAGGAGCACAGGTTCTCCTTGGAGCTGCACAGACGGGCCAAAAGGAAAGGAGCTCTGGAGCCCTCGGTGGGTTTTAGGCTTTTAGTGGTCTCTTGTAGAGAGGAAACCAGGTACAGAGCAGGCAACAGGGCCGGGGACCAGGAAGCTGGCAGGCCTCCCAACCCCCTGCGAATCTTCACTCTCTTTGGGCTCTCTGGCATTCTCTTGTGGCCTATCTACTGCACCCCGAATGGTCCTCTGCTCCATGCTCTGTTCTCTGCTGCTGCCACTGCTTCTTCTTCCTCTGCTGCTTCTCATAAGCCCAGTCTCTGGCTCAGGTGTGCCCACTCTCGCATGTCCACACCCTACTCCAGAGGCCCGCCATAAGGCATGCGTGTAGGCCCGGAGTGGGGTTCTATCGTTGATGGAGGGTGGAAAAACCTGATGACTCTTTCGTTTACCCTACAACACCCCCATGATTTTCTAGCACTTGACATATCTCAGGAATATTAAGGTTTCCAATGCCACCCAAATTCCTCATCCATCTGCTGTCTTTCACCTAAAATTCTGTCATTATACCTCTGCACCTCTGCTTCCAGACTTTAACCCCTGATAAGATATGCAGTGCCCAGTGACGTAATGTTGTCTAGGAATTAAATGGGACCTTAGAAATAATCTATATGCACCCTTCAATTTGTGAACAAGTGCTCGTAATATCTGTTCATGTCCTTCCAGTGACTGAGCATCCACTCTTCCCCAGGCCATCTAGTCTATCTAGGGACAGTCAACTGTTAAAAAGTTCTTTCTGTGTTAAACTAAATCCACTTTGCTGAGGCTTGCATCCAATGTCCCTAGTTCTGCTTCCTGGAGACACACAGAAAATTTCTTTCTATGCTGTGATAGTTCTTTAAAGTTCTGAGGAAACACAACATATCCCCTTGATTCTTCTCCAAGCTAAACAGTCCCAGTTCCTTTAATTGGTCTTCACAGAAAATAGTTTCTGCACACCTCCTTGGGGCAATTCACTTCACTGTAACCATAGCCCAGTTTGTCTGGGTTATTTGTGGGAACCTAACACCAGACATCTATCCCAAAAGAGGTCTGACTATCCTATAGTAGCATTATTTCTTAGAGTCTTTTTCCATTCTTATTTATACCTCTGGGATAGACTTTTAGGAAACTAAACCTGAGTAACAGCTAAGTCAGATGCAAAATAGGGCAAAGGTGTTTTGGTTGCACTGCTGGTTGTTCCATATCCTTAGGAAGAAAGCCTGGATACAAGTTAGCTTGCTGTCCCTTCTGTGGTCAGAAAAAAAATTCTACTTTCATAGCTGACTCAGATTAAGCTACTTATCCTGGGATTCTGTGGCCCATCAAATTTTAGAGCTGCAAAAATAGAAGAGATAAAAAAAAATTAAGTCTCCTTAGAGGAAAAGAATTGTTCTCCAGGCCACAGAGCATTAGTGGCAGACTTAATACTCCTGAAAAATAGTGTTCATTCTGCAATTGTAATCTTTTCCTTCTATGACACATTTTATAGTCCACCTTTCTACCTTTCCCAAATCTGTTGATTTGAGCTAGTATTGTAGATACAAGGTTGGGGCTCAGGGGAATATTTTTTAAGTGTTAAATTTAAATTGTGTGTGTGTGTGAGTGTTCAGATATGTCTTGTTCCCTTTCCAGCCTGTGAGGTCTTATAACCCTGGAAACAGGTTTTGAATTGTGCAGAGGGTCTTATACTATCAGGCTCAGGACACACTGAATGTCTGATAAAACTTCCCCTCACCCTGATCTCAGTGTTCCCAGCCCATCTGTACAGTGAGTAGATTAGATTTTGGTTGGCCTCAAAGGATGGTGACTTCACTTCTAAAATGCCTCTAGGGGTCAGAATCAGTCATGAAATATAAGACACATGTTGAAATAATCATAATAAAATGAGTCCTAGTATTTGCATCTTATAAACATCATGAACATTTTATAAACATTTTATATACATTTATTATCTAAGTTAATCTGTCCAGGGGCAGCCCAAAAGAGGGAGAGATGCCAGATATAGGGGCAAAGGGTCATGGTAAGAGATCAGCCTCTGTATGATCCAAGAAAGAGAAATAGTCAAAAGGGGATGCAAAATGGGTCCTATAAAGGGACTCGTACCCAGAAACCTAGGCTTTTCCTTTCATTATTAACATGATACAGGCTCCATACCTTTGCTTTTCTAAGACCCGGTCCCCAGACCAGAGTAATTCCCAGTACTGTGCATTCTTTCTCAAGTCAAACCCCTTTTCAATAAAGTTCCAAGAGTCAATACCCAGCCCTGTTATTTTTCTCCTAAAGGGGAATATTTGAAAGAAATTCAGTTTTTCCCTGAGTCAAGTGAATAAGACTCTAAAATTCTTGGAAAGGGTTTTCAGAAGGCATCCATCAGATGGGGACTTCTTTTCAGGCAGACAGGGGTATGTTGTCTAGTTGGAGAATAACATCCCTCATACATGTCAATTCAGTACAGGTTAGGGATTGCTGGTTTCAGTTGTGACAGGTGGTTTTATCAATTAAGGTATGAAGGGAGTTTATCATCTAATAGCCTTTATTCTAGGCCTCCAATAGCTCTGTTCCTGCTATCTGGGGCTTTGGATTGGCATCTTTATTTCTCTGGACCTCAGTTTGTCCATTTTTCCCAAAAAGAAGTGCAACTAAGTGGTTTCTAAAAACTCTTCTAGCAACGCCAGTCTATAAGTCTCCAAATTCCATCCTTCCTGCAATCTCAAACCCCTGTTTTACCAACTACCTCACTATTTTGTGGTTTTCATGGTCCATAAAAGATAGCACATCCCCATCAGGAGGTGGTATTTTCCTGAAATGGATTTTAACTATCTTATCCCCCAGGAAAGGCAAGATCATTGTTTTATCTGGCCAACATTTCACATTGGCTGACAAGCCATGTCTATTTATGAAGCTTTAGGCTAGTGTGTCTTCTCTGACACCCCTACAACCCAGGGATAGCATATTACCTGCTTACAACTTTGTAGGCTCCATCAGACTGGGAAGGGTGCCATTATACCTTCTCATGTGCTAACTCCTTCTTCAGGCCAATATTAAAGCTAAGAATGATTCAATATAATGTATCTATCCACACTGGGGAAGACATACTGAGAACTTCTAGAGAATAAGAAGAATCAAGACAAATATGTGAAGTTCCTTTTGATGCATATGACAAGACAGACATTTATCCATCACCTACTGAATGCAAGTAACTATGCTAGGTGTGTTCATGCTGATGAGCTCATTTGTTCTTCGCAATAACCTTCTATGGAAGATTTATTATTACCTCAGTTTTATTTATAAGCTCAGAGAGGTTTAGTAATTTACCTATGGCATACAGAGAGACATATATTAGAGAAGACCTTAGATTTAAATTGGTTATTCTTCTTACTACATCAAGCAGTCTTTCACTACCCTCCTTACCTCACTAGGTGTTTTTATTCAGTGTTTCTCTAGGTTCTCTGAAAATCACAGGGATAGTTGGAAGGTATAAGTCAATATTGTTGAAGTTTCTTTCACTTTAGATATCAGAGAACATGAGGAGAATTACAATGCCCTCTTTCTTGTGATTCCCTGTGCCTACCCTTTGTTTTCTCATTATGCTGTTAATAAAGCAGGAGAAAGGAAGGTCAGAAGCACAAGAAGAAAGAGGAGGGAGAGGAACAAGTTGGAAAGATGGGTGGAAGGAAGGAGAGGAGAAGAAAAAAGGTAAAGGGGGAAAAGAATATTCTTGGAACATTCTTGGAAAAGAACATTCTTGGAAATCTAGTTATCAACTCTGTTCCATGCTCCTCCTGTTCTGGGATGGAGAAGCCAACCTGACCTACTTCTAAAAGTGACTTTTGAGATTGGGAAATTGGGACTAACTTTCCAGGTTCTTAACAGAGCAGGGTGGGCTATATGAAAACCCTCAGCAAGTTACCAGAGAGGGCAATGTGAGCCAGGCCTTACAACTCCCCCTAAATCAGAAGAAAGACATACAGATACACAAAGGCATTTTCAGCAGTTCCAAATAGCTGCAGCAGAATGCTATTTTGTTAACCAGGAAAGAAGTATGAAAATGCTTCTCAGAGGAGGGGTGGGATATTTGGGAGGGGAAGAGGAAAATATAATTAAAAGAGCACATTAAGGTGAAAAGTTCACATGATTTTCATGGGGCTTAAAGCTAATATGTTTTATCTTGCAAGTGACCAAAAATATGTATGGGTGTATATGTCCATGATTATGATAAACTATCTGCATGCATATGGAGGCATGAACTAACAATGGCACAGTGAAACTTACCACCTATGAAAGTCCACTACCAGCTAGAACAATGAAAATGTCTGTTTCCATTACAGTTTATCAGTATTGAAACATCTGGGATTGGAAGCAGTCTTAAAGAATAATGTTGTCCAAGACCAAAGCTTAGAACTTGCCCCAGACAGCTTAGTCCACTAATACACAGCTTTGATTAATTATAAAGTTAATTTTTAGATCAATCTAAAATCTTCCCTTATTATGCTGCCATTCATGGATCTGAGTTTTGCTCCCTTCCAATCTGAAACTCCCCATAGACTATGTAATGGATTTGGCAACATGGACCCATATGTATTCATTATTTTCTACTCAAGGCTTTTATCTTGGCCAAATATGCTGGTAATGTTCTAAGGGTTCCTGGTGAGATAATAGGCCAGATGCTTGACTTTAGTCTCTCCGTAAGCCCTGGCAATGCATTCTGGGAGCTAGAAAGCATAACCTCATCCCATCTTCCATCAGCTCAACTGAAGCCTGGTGCTACACAAGACATTTGGTCAGTAATATCTGACACTTTGAAAGTATCTCTCGCTGAGAGATAGTAAGACATATCTAAATACAATCCCTCACTATTAGTCTCAGTTAAATATGAAACACAAAATACACAAAATATGAGCTTATGAAAGGAAATTTCTTATAAGAGGTGATGGCTTCTCCAAAACCTGCAACTCCTTCCCCCAATGGATTTCCCTCCCCAGCATACCAAGAAACAATCTCTAACCAGGTCAACCACTATTCTTACGACAAGCAGATTTAGGATTTTACTCAGATCCTTTTCCACTCAAGTCTTTTTCCTCTCCATTCCTCTCATGATGAAATTTTATATAGTGCCTTTATGAAGAACTAAAAGAAATCAAAACGGAAATAAACAAATGAGAGAAATCAGAAAAAAATGTATATCTAGGCTTACAAAGTGCATGTTTCTAGCTTAACAATAACTAATGATTTCTTTAAGCAGGAATGCCTCACACATGGTACCATCTTCAGAATTGTCCTTTGCCTGCCCTGCCTTTCTCCTGCCAGAGAACAACTTAAGACAGGGACCTAATCACTGAACCGTCCTGAGAGAGAAATGTGTAATAAACAAAGCAGATGGATATTTTCTTGCTGCACCCTGTGGTCCTCACATTTCTACAGGTCCATAATTACATAAAATAATAGCTCAAACCCAACTGCTCAGCATTTGCTCTCACACTTAATTTGAAAATTGTTGGAAAATAAGTTTTTTCATGGGCTTACATAACATCAGACTTAGCAGAATCCTTAGAGTTCATTCCATTCATATTCCACACATGATTGATGGAGACAATTAGTCTTTTTTTATTGGAAAGTGCCTTACACAGTGTGACCTCATAACAAGGCAATAACAGCAGCTCACAAGAGTAAACAATGTTAAGGTCTTTCCTATGAAGACTGACTCTGATTGATGGGAAAGTTGGCAGAGAACAAAATGGCACAGGGAATTTGAAAGTACGATGGAAGGTAAGTTGAGGGGTATTTCTCAGAAGTCTCTTGAAGCATATCACTGTCACCCTACCTCCCGCCTCAGTGTGTCATCTATATTGCATCCTTCTATTCTTTTTCAGGGCATCCCATCCTGGAAGCACCTGAGAGTGTTACAGGGCCTTGGAAAGGAGATGTGAATATTCCCTGTACCTATGGTCCTCTGCAAGGCTACACCCAAGTCTTGGTAAAGTGGTCTGTACAACGTGGCTCAGACCCAGTCACTATCTTCCTACATGATTCCTCTGGAGACCACATCCAGCAAGCAAAATACAGGGGCCGCCTGCATTTAGCCCACGAGGTTTCAGGAGATGTGTCCCTCCAACTGAGTACCCTGGAGATGGATGACCGGAGTCACTACACATGTGAAGTCACTTGGCAGACAACTGATGGCAACAAAGTGGTGAAAGATAAGATCATAGAGCTCCGTGTTCAGAAACGTGAGTCACTGCAGGGGTAGGAAAGCACCAATACAGACAAAGACCCAAGAGAAGACTGTAATCCTAGAAAATCCTGAGAAACCCTGAGTTTACCTGTACATACTTCAGTTATATCTACTAATCATAAGTGGAGAGGCAGAATATCCTCAGTCATCACTCTCATGAGAGAATTCAAGTGTTGGGAAAGTTTCCCTGCCTTCAAATTTCTACCTCAAGTGTCTTAGAAATTCCAACATTCATATAACCTGGTTGGCCTCCTTGAGCCCTGTGTAATAAAATTCATAAAACTTAGCATGTCTAATCAGAATATTGGAGAGCGGGGGCCTCCCTGGTGGCACAGCGGTTAAGCGCTGCGCTGTGGAGCTGTTGGCAGCGGCAACGCGAGTTCGACGCCTGGCCGGGGAGATTCCCACATGGCACGGCAGACCTCTCTTTCCTCGCCCGCTGCTCCCCTCAGCAGTGTATTTCTGTCCATTTGCCTGTTCTGCTCCCCACTCTGTCTCTGGTGAACCCTCTCGCCGCCCCACGCCTCTGACCTGTACCCCAGCTTGTATGCATAAATAAATAAATCTTTAAGAAAAAAGAATATTGGAGAGTGGATAGATACTGAAAAATAGGTTTTGGGGAAAGGGATACAGGAGTTAGTCAAGATAAGCTTTACTGATGACAATTTTACAAAGATCTGACCCTGGCAGCTTAATACTATAGATTAATCCAAAAATTCTACTTGTGCCTAAAAAAAAAAAAAATACAGTGCCCCTTGTTATACAAAGGGGATTGATTTCAAAACCCTCCTAGATCTATGTATGCTCAAGTTCTTATATAAAAGCATAGTATTTGCATATAACCTGTGCATATACTCCCATATAGTTTAAATCATCTTTAGATTACTTATAATAACCTAATATAATGTAATTGTTATGTCAACAGTTGTTACACTGCATGGCTTAGGGAATACTGACTAGGGAAAAACGTCTGTAACATGTTCAATAGAGATAAAACCATCTTAGACCAAACTACATAGTATGTATTTTCTAGGCCTAACTACATAGAATGTAGTTACTGTATGTCTATGGAATTTGGTTGAATTCAAGGATGCAGAACTAACAGATGTAGAGGAGGGCTGTATTTTTTCTTTTTTTATAATCAATGAACCAATACAGATATGTTATTATTAACTGAAGCCCATAATTTAGGTTAGTTTTCACTCTCTATGTTGTCCATTCTATAGGTTTGGACAAATGTGTAATGTCATGCATCCACTATTGCAGTATCATACAGAATCATTTCACTAGCCTTAAACCCCCCTTGGGCTCTATCTATTCATCTTTTCCCTCCTCAGTACCTGGCAAACATTCATCATTTTACTGTCTCTTTGTTTTTTCCAAAATATCATATAGTTGGAATCATACAGTAGGTAGCCTTTTCAGATGGCTTCTTTAGCTTGGTAGTAACCTTAAATATATATTGTATTTTCTTTTAAGTCAGTTGATTTTTAACTTCAGATAATCCAGAATCTTAGATAAATATAAATCACTACCTAATCTTCCTAAGGAAACTATTTTTATTTTACATTATCTAATTTCCTACCTCCCTTCCCAGTCAGGAGCCCCTTTTAGCTCTCTTTGCAGATACAGACATAGCCCTAAATGCAGTAGCCATGACTCAGGCTTATGTTCCCATACCCTTACAACTTCCCAAGCCTCTTCTCTTGTTTTGCAGTTTCCGTTTCCAAGCCCACAGTGACGACTGGCAATGGCTATGGCTTTACAGTGCCCCAGGGAATAAGGATTAGTTTTCAATGCCAGGCTCAGGGTTCTCCTCCAATCAGTTATGTTTGGTACAAGGAACAGACTGACAACCAAGAACCCATCAAAGTAGCAGTGTTGAGTACCTTACTCTTCAAGAATGCAGTGGTGGCAGACTCGGGCTCCTATTTCTGTATTGCCAAGGGCCGGGTTGGCTCTGAGAAGCGCAGCGACACTGTGAAGTTTGTGGTCAAAGGTGAGTAACCCTCTATCCTAATAAGCATTTCAACAGACCATATTATACTGGAGACTCTACAGTATAGTGCCCTTATTCCAGAGAATCGGGTTTAAGGATGGGGTCCTGAGCTGTACATTTACAAAGAAAACTTCTGGACTAGAGACAATTGGGCTGGAAACAGTGTCATGTTGTATTCTAAGCAGATAAAGATGGTATAGGAAAAAATAACATTTACTAGGTTCCTCCTATTTGCCAGATATAATGCACAAAAAAACTCATTAAATTTCACAGTGATCTTATAAGATAGCTATCTTAACTCTCATATTGCAGAAGGCAAAAGTGGGAATCAGAAAGTGTAATCTACTTGGCCAGGGTATCACAGTTAGGGCGTTTAACCTGGGATTTGCACTCAAAAAGTTCATGCTTTTTCTTCTATGTATCATTGTCTCCATAGTTGAATCCATATTAGCTCCTGGGTACCTTTAGAATTTCATTTGCTTGTTCTTTTGTGTATTTATTTTTTTGGTTTGGGTTGGGTTTTTTCTTGTTGTTTATTTTGGTTTTGCTTTATGAAATAAAGCCAAGATCTCTCCATGACTACATTTCTCCCCCCCCCCCCCGCCACAACATCCACCCCTTCTACCTGAAGTCACATGCAAGTTCTGACTGAGGTCTCAATGAAGATTGCCTTTGGTTAATAAACAGATGACTGTTTTTACATTATCCTGGGGCACTACAAACTATGTACATGAAGACTGCAGGCTACAGTTTAAATGAATAGCCCAGGAGTGTTATGTCTAGATGATATTTTTCTTTCTTTTGCCTTCCAAGAGATCTCCATGGAGATCTTGGAATAGGGAAGACACTTACTCCGCAAAGTTGCCATTATCCAAAACATGTTGAACACTAACTGCTTAGAGAATTTCCCTCAGAACCACGTGAAAACTACTGTTCTTTGAGGATAGTTCTGTATAAAGTGATAAAGTGAGTACACCGGTTCTCACCACTTGAGTTAGAAGGCTTATATTTGTTTGATACTCAGGTGTTTCCTGGAAGGATTTGTTTCTCAAAGTTGACTTGTAGTAAGTATGTGTGTGCTATAGGTTCTGGTTTATTAGTTTTGTAGTAAATTTGTACAGTTTCATTCTAAGAGTATCATATGGCATTGCCCCAGACTCTCAGAGAAGAAAGCTTACAAAACGACCAAGCACAGAGGGCAGAGCTCATCAAGAAAGTCCATGAATGTGCATTTCATAAAGACACGAGATGAACAGTCTGACTTTTCTGTGAGAATTTCACTTCTCTTAGCCCATCTGTTTAGGACCTGATCACAAGCAATTAGCCTATCTATTCCTTACCAAAGTCCATGCCTACAGGTAAAAACAAAAGCTGTCAGGCAGTGCTCATAGTTGTTCCTAGTAACACGTAAGAAAACCAAGTCTAAGAGAAGTCACTCTGAGACTTCCACACTTCTGCTCCCTGAGTGGTTACTCTCTCTAAACTTCTTTTTTTTTTAATAGATATTTTATTTATTTTTGTTATTCGTATCTTTTACATTATTGTGTGTTCCCCATAAGTTACCCACCACCTGTTCACCCGTGGAGCCATCACCATAGTCCTCCGTTCTCCCCTCTTCCCCCCTCTTGAGCCCTCCCCCTCCCCTCCTTCCCTGCTGAATGTCGCTTTCTTATTTGGCTCCCCTATATTCCTGTTATAAGTGAAACCATTCGATATTTTTCTCTTTCTTTCTGGCTTATTTCACTGATCATGATCCCCTCTAGGTCCATCCACGTTGCTGCGAATTGCATGTGTTTGTCTTTTTTGAATGCTGAATAGTACTCCATTGTGTATATGTACCACATCTCGATCCAGTCATCTATTTTTGAGCATTTGGGTTGTTTCCATACCTTAGCTATTGTAAACAGTGCTGCAATAAACATGCAGGTGCATGTATCCTTTCAGATTAGTGTTTTTGTGTCTTTTGGGTATATTCCCAGTAGTGGTATTGCTGGGTCATATGGAAGTTCCATTTCTAGCAGTGTGAGGAAATGCCATACAGTTTTCCATTCTAAACTTCTTATACCTGACTCCTTCTCAACCTCAACCTGGCCCCATGATAATGGTCTTTTACATAGCTCTTACGTACTCATCCTCCTGCCCTACCTAGCTCTTACATCCTTCCACTTCATGTTCTGTGTTCTTCCTCAGTTCTGAAATGGCCCTGTATGTCATACCTTTGCTCATTCTTGGACCGTTTCATTCTGCTGATTAAAAAAAAAAGACACAAAAATGCATTAGTCACACGTTAGTGTAATGTTCTATGACATCCACTGCCTGCCCCCATACTGTTGCCAAGTGAATTTGTTCATCCATTTCCTATAGATCTTCAGAGTACTTTTCACCTAATTGCATGCTCCCGGTCCTAAAGATGTTACCTCCTCCTACTCTGAAAAGATCCAGACCCTCCTCTCCTGTGAATTCTATCAACTTCCTCTCTGCCTTGAGGTTTCTCTACTCATTGTCTCTTGATTCAGAGTTATATGTGCTTTTCTCCCCATAGCAAACCCTTCCACCTGACCTCTTAACCTCAGCTACTCTAACTCCATCCTCTACCTGTTATCCTGCACTTAAGTGTAATATGTATATGTGTATGTAAATAAAAATATGTATATGTTCATTGTACATATAAGTCTAATGTCCATATATACTGGCATATTTCAAAGATATTGCAGTTTCCATTCCAGACCATCATTATAAAGCTAATATTGCAACAAAATAAGTCACAAATGTCTTGTTTTCCCAGTGCATATAAAATATTTGTACTATAATGTCATCTATTAACAGCGCTATAGCATTATGTCTAAAAATATAATGTACATATCTTAATTAAATGGGACAGAGAGGTCTTCCCTGGTGGTGCAAGGGGTTAAGTCTCAGCATTATGAAGCTATCAGTAGCCACTGCAGCACGAGTTGGATCCCGGGCCAGGAAGCTAACACACATGGTGCAGCAGACCTCTCCTGTCTCACCCGCTGCTCCCCTCAGCAGTGTATTTCAGTCAATCTGACTGTTCTGCTCCCTACTCTGTCTCTGGTGAATCCTCTCACCCCACCCCCACACCTCTGGCCTAAAACCCAGCTCTTGTATGCATAAATAAAGAAATCTTTAAAAAAATGTGGCATAGAGAGATGGAGAACTTGCAGACAGAAAAAAATGGTGGCAATATACTTGTTTGATGCAGGGTTGACACAATTTGTGAAAACAAAACCAAGAAAATGCAGTATCTGTAAAATGTAATAAAGTGAAGTGCACTAAAACAAGATGTTGTTTTTAAAAACTTTTTGTTTTGACTGTCACTCCTTCTCTCTTCTACAGTCACTACCAATCTACTGAAAATGGTAGTTACCACTGGCTGTCCTTCCAAATTCTCCACAACATAACTTTTTAAATTGGAATCATCACTGACCTCCAAATCAACAAAGCCTAAGATATCTCCATTCACACCCATCCTCCCCAATATCTCTATAGCAGTTAACCTTGTCGAATATTCCTTTTTCCTCATATTTCCTCCAATAATGACTATCAAAAACACCACTCTCTCATTCTCCAAAGAACTATCTGATGATCCTCCTCAGACTCCTTTTCTGACTCTTCTCTTCACATACCCCTTGATTATATGTGTTCCCAAAGACAGTTCTTACTCCTCCTTTCCTATACTTCTATAACATTTTATCAGAGGATTTTATTTCTTATGGCTTCAAATACACCTCTAGGCTGATGAGTCTTAGATTAATAATTTAACCCCTAATTTCTCTCCTGTGTAGTATCTCCCAATATCTAGTTCTCTGCAGACAGCTTCACTTCTAATATGTTTGTATAAAACTGAACTTACATTTTTTCACTAAGCCTATTCCTCAAACATGCTAGAACATTCAACAATGACTTTGACTCTTCCCTCTCCTTCACTTCTCAAATAATCATCAAGATAAACCAAACACTGTGAATTTAGTTACTGAATCATCTCTTTATAGCTCTTCCTTTCTTTCCCCAAGCCTTCATAGTTTCATCATCTTTTATTCCTGAACAAATGTCACCATGTCCATTCATCCTCACCATGAGGGCAGAATCCCACTGCCTCCTTCATGACTGGTTCTCCAAAGTCCAACAAAGTTCCTCACACATCAGAATGGACAAAAATTTACCAATTTCTTGCCTTCAAAAATCCTATCATATTATTGTCAGAATTATTTTCCTAAAACTTAGATTGAACCATGTTTACTTCCTTCTTCCAAAACTTTCTGTTACTCCCCGTGAGTAATTCTACCAAAGAACAGAGCCTAAATTCCCTTAGTCTATCACCAGCCTAACTATCCAGATGTATCTTCTAATGTTTTTCTACATTTGAAACATAAAATGTTGTTCCCTCTACCTGCAATGTTCTTCTTTCTTCTTAGCCTAAAGAAATTCTACTGAACTTTCACTGACATCTTTTCTATGAGATATACTCCAAGTACTATATAGTTAAATATTTTAAAGTAAATTCAGTGATTCAGATGGTTATACAATCATCACCATTATCTAATTCCAGAATATTTAAAAATAATTTTATTTATGCATACAAGCTGGGGTGTAGGCCAGACGTGTGGGGTGTGAGAGGATTTACCAGAGACAGAGTGGGGAGCAGAACAGTTAGATTGACTGAAATACACTGCTGAGGGGAGCAATGGGCGAGACAGAAGAGGTCTGCTGTGCCGTGTGGGATGCTCCCTGGCCAGGTATCGAACTCCTGCTGCAGTGGCTCTGGATAGCTTCATAGTGCTGTGCTTAACCCGGTCAGCCACAAGGGAGGTCCAAATTCCTGAATAATTTAATCACCCTAAAAGGAAACCCTTTACCTACTAAACAGTCATTTCATTCCCCAGTCTACCAGCCTTTATAACTAACAAATCTGCTTTCTATCTCTATGGATTTACTTAGTAAGATATGTCATATAAATTGAACCATAGAATGTTACTCTTTGTGTCTTGTTTCTTTCATTTGCATATTGTTTTTTAATTTCATCTATACTGTAGCGTGTATCAGTACTTCTTTTTATCACCAAAAATATTCTATTCCACTGATATATTAAGGTGCAGTACTTATCTATTCATCTGTTGATATACATTGGGTTGTCTCTAATTTTTGACTAACGAATAATACTGATATGAGTAATCATGAAAAAGCTTTCGTGTGGGCAGAGTTCTTAGACCTCCTAAATATTTGACAAAGAGTGGAATTGCTGAGTCATATAGTCACTCTTTGTTTAACTTTGAGTAACTGCCAAACTCTTTCCCAAAGTGGCCGCACTATTTTATTTCCCATCAGCAATGTATGAGAATTTCAATTTCTCCACATACTCATCGTTTGTTTTATTTATTTCATTTTTTGATTGTAATTATCAAAGTGGGTGTGAAACCGTACCTCATTGTGGTTATGACTTTTGTGTTTCTGATGACTAACAACAGCCTTGAATATCGGTGTGTTTATTGGTCATTCTGCATTTTCTTATATGATGTTAGGTAAGGGCCTAATTTCATTCTTTTGTTATCTGGTTGTTTCAGTATTAATTAAAGAAACTGCGCTTTTCAAGTGAATGACCTTGTCAGTCTTGTTAAATATCAATGACCAAAGATAGACAGATTAATTTCTGGACTTTCAATTGTATTATACTTATCTATGTGTCTATATTTATACAGTACCACATTGTTTTAATTTCTGTAACATTGTAGTTAGTGTTGAAAATGTGGGTATTCCATTTTTTTTCTTTTTTGAGATTATTTTGGCTATTTATAATCTTTTGTGATTCCTCATGGATTTATCTTGAAATATTTGGGACCAATGTTTCCATTTCTGCAAATAGGTCAATGAGATTTTGATGGTGGTTGAATTGATTTTATAAGTTGCTTTGGCCAGTAATGCACTTTAAAGTATTGAGCCTTTAAATCCATAAATATGGGGTATTTTTTCCAGTTATTTAGGTCTTCTTTCAGTAACACCTTGTAGTTTTCAGCGTACAAGCATTACACTTCCTTAAATATATTCTTTTTTTTTAATATATATTTTTATTGTTAAGCATTTTAATATTTTTAATGTTAGTGTAATATGATTATTTGATTTTATTTTTTCAATCCAAACTGTATCCAGCATTATTAAAGATACTTTTCATAAACAGCCACAGGATATTGAAAGACAATCATTAATGGTATACAACCAATTTTAAATTTTCATCTTCAATGGACTACCAAAATCAGAAAGCCACTATAAAACCCAATGAAGTCTTCATTTGATGCTCTGAACAGGGAATGTTTAGAGTGAGGCTTGTTATTTCACATTTAGCATGTTGTTCAAGAATTTTCCTCAAGCTGACCCTGACTTTTAGGTAATGAAATGAAAAGAGACGATTTATCAATCTGAAGATACATGATCTAAAATAGGAACCTCTGCTCTTTTGAGGGATGCCATCCCAGTGGTGACACTGGAAGGTCCAGATTGCCTAACATACTCATAACCACTTTTTTGTAGTCAAGTTTCAACAGTTCTCTCTGGGTTTAAGGGAGACAAGTTAATAATAATGGCAGAGAGGGAGAAGAGGGCATAAAAACGAATTTGTTTTTTTCCCACTTGGCATCTGTGCCAAGGTGGGAGCCTCTTCCTGGGAACAAAGAGGAAGTCTCCCAAAAGTAGGAGAGGTTTTCTCTCACACATCAATCCAGCTTCAGAGACATTCTATTAGTGATATATCCCTTTGCCAAAATGAAGTGTTCTGTGTGCTAACAACATAGCTTTGAAAAAGTAAAACAAAATTCTGCATTTTTAAAAAACTTGATAAAAATAGTATTTCAAATTGCACAGTCACCAGAATTTCACGGTTGTCAAAAAATGCACATACTTCACTTGGCATCTCCAGGACCTTCAACTTTCTATGCTTATTTTGCTTTGGCCCCATTTTCTGCAGTTATTTTTATCCTTGCCAGCATCAACTTTAATATTTTTTTTCTTTTGGGTACCTTCTCTCCCTTCTTTGCAGGGGTGTTTTTGGGTTTGGGCTATGGTTTGGAGGGAGCATGTTTAGCAGATAACCTTGTGGATCTTCTGTGTACTTCATCCTTCACTGTGACTTTATTTCCTTTAGCATCCCCTTCAGCATTTCTCTTGAGCATGGCGGCAATGGCAGCAGGACTTAGGCACTGGACACAGGGATGCAGCAGTGGTGGGCAGGCTTTGGGCAGTCAGAGGCTCATCCTCACCTCTTCTTCACAATGTTCCTTGCTTTTATTTTTGGATTACTCATGGTTAGTGTACAAAAATGCAATTGATATTTGTGCATTTATCTTATATCCTACAATTTTCTGATCATTTATTAGCTAGATTCATTGTTTTATGGACTAAGATATTCCATGCATGGTTATGTCATATGAAAATATATATAATTTTATTTCTTCCTTTCCAAACTTTTATTTATTTTTCTGACATAATTTCCTTGATTAGTCCCTACAGACAATGGTGCATTCGTGTAAAGAGTGGACATCACATTGCTTCTCATCTTACATGAATAGCCTTCATTTTTTACATTAAATATCATATTAGTTGTGTGTTTTTTATAGGTGCCTTTTATCTGTTTGAGAAAGTTTCCCCTATTCCACTTTGTTGAGTGATTCTATGATGAATGAGTGCTGGATTATGTCAAATGCATTTTCTGTGTCCATTGAGATGATTGTGTGCTTTACTAATAATGTGTATTATATTGATTCATTTTCATATATTGAACTAGTCTTCATTTGTAAGATAAAGCCCTCTTGGTCATAGTGAAAAATTGTTTAGTTTGCTGTTGTACTTAGTATGCTAGTATTTTTTTAAAGATTTATATTTATTTATTTATTCATACAAGAACTGGTGTGTAGGCCAGACATCTGTGTTGGGGGCTGGTGGTGAGAGGATTCAACAAAGACAGAGTGGGGAGCAGAACAGGTGGATTTACTGAAATACACTGCTGAGAGGAGCATGGGTGAGACAGGAGAGGTCTGATACACCATATGTGGGTTACCTTCCAGGCCAGGGATCTGTCAGGCCGCTGTGAAGATAGCACTGATACTTAACCCCTACACCACCAGGGAGGCCCCATTATGCTAGTATTTTGCTAAGGAGTTTTCCATCTATATTCATAAGGTATATTGGTCCTTAGTTTTCTTTCTTTTGATATTTTTATCTGATTTTGCATCAGGATAATCCTAATCTACAGACAGAGTTGGGAAGTGTTACCTCACCAACTTTTTAAAAAAGAATTCATAAAGAAATTAATTTTACTTTAAATTTTTGGTAGAATCCACCAGTGAATTTTTTACTTTGCAAGAAGTTGTTTGATTAATAATCTAATCTTTTAACTTGTTAAAGTTCTGCTTATTCAGGCTTTCTATATAGCTCTTATTCAGTAAGTTTAAGTAGTTTTTGACTTGCTAGTTATTTTTCTTGTATATATTAGCTCATTTGTTATCTTACAGTTGCTCTTAGTATCCCCTTATAATTCTTTTTTATTTTTCTATATTAAGAGGAATGGAGTTTCTTTCATCACAGGTTTTAGTAATTTGAGTCCTTCTTTCCTTCTGAGTATTGCTCTCACTGTGTCCAATAAATTTTGATATGCTCTACTTTCATTTCATTCATCTCAAAAATTTTCAAGTTCTCCAATGACATTTTGTTGAATCTTTGTTTATTTAGGGGTTTGTGGTTTAATTTCCATATGTTTCTGAATATCCTTCTGTTATTTATTTCTAATTTTATTTCATTGTGATTGGAGAACATATTTTGCATTATTTCAATTCTTTCAAATTTACTGAGCCTTATTTTAGGACCTAACATGTAGTCTATTCCAGATAATATTCTATGTGTACTTCAGAAAGATGTATACTATGTTGTTGTTGCATGAAGTGTTCTGTTTGTTAGGTACATTTGGTTAATAGTGGTTGAAAGTCTTAAATTTCCCTACTGATCATTGTCTAGTTGTTCTTTTCATCATTGAAAGTGGAGTGCTGAAGCCTCAAACTATTATTGTTGAATTGTCTATTTTTCCCATAAATTCTGTCAGTTTCACTTCATATATTTTGGGGCTGTATTTTTAAGAGCATATATATCTATAATTATAGTGACTTCCTAATATATTGATCCTTTCATAATTATAAAATGTCCTTTGTCTCAAGCAACAATTTTTGTCCTTATGTCTATTTTGTTGGGTATTAGGTAGTCACACAAGTTCTATTTTGGTTAATGTTTGTATGGTGTATCTTTCTCCATCTTTTTACTTTCAAAACATTTGTGTCTTCGAACATAGTATGCTTTTGGATAATGTTTTTCATACATTCTGCCAATCTCTGCCTTTAAATTTGATAATTTGACCTATTTCTATTTAGTATAATTACTGATAAAATAGGAATTATGCCTGCAAATTTGCTATTTACTTTCTATATATCTTGTCTTTCATATTCTTCCATTTTTTATGACTGCTATCTTTTGTGCTGAATAGATATTTTCTAGTGTATCCAGTAATTACTTTGTTTCTTTTGCTATGTGTTTATAATTATTTTTTTGGTGTTTGCCCTAGTGACTACCATCAATTTTTCATTTACTACAATCTAGTTTGGATTCATACCAAATTAATCTTAATACTACATAAACACCTTATTTCTATATAACTCTATTCCCCTTCCTTTATACTGTTATCATAACAATTATATCTTTATACATTTTAATCACATCAACATATATTTACAATTATTACTTATGTAGTTGTTTTTTCAATGAGATAGAAAAAAAGGTGTTACAGATAAAATACATTTGACATTCTCTTTATATTTACATATATAGTTTTCTTTACTGATGTTTTAATTTTTTTGCAGTTTTTCAAGTTACTATCTAGAGTCCTTTTATTTCATCCTGATAAATTCCTTTCAGGATTTCTCACCAGACAGCACTGCTGAATGACACTCTTCTAGCTATTGTTTATATTGGATGTCTTAATTTTTCTTTCTTTTTTGAAGGGTAGCTTTGCTGAATATAGAATTCTTGATTGATAATATCTTGTTTTGATACATTAAATATTCCATTGCACTATCTTATTGCCTTTATTGTTTACATGAGAAATTGAGCCATTAGGAATATTGAGACTCCCATTAATCATACTGAGAATCCTTTATTGAGATGATTTGCTTCTTGTTGCTTTCCTCATTCCCTCTTTTACTTTGGCTTTAGACTATGTGTCTAGGTGGGGATGTTTTAAAATTTTTCCTAATTAGAGTTTATTGAATTTATTGTATTTACAAACTGTTTTCCATCAAATTGGAATTTTTGACATTATTTCCACAAATATTTTGCCTTTTCTGTCTTCTCCTTCTAGGACTCCCATTATGTGTGTGTTGGTACACTTAACTACCATTCCAAAGGTTTCTGAATGCTGCTCATTTTTCTTCATTCATTTTCCTTTCTATTCCTCTAACTGAATAATTTCAATTGTCATATACCAAGTTTACTGATTTTTCCTTTTTGTGTGCTTAAATTTGCTCTAGTGATTTTTTTCCTTCAGTTATTGTACTTTTGAACTCCAGTATTTCTAGTTGGTTCCTTTCATGTAATTTCCCTGTTTATTGATGATCTGTATTTTATTTGAAGTGTTCCTATTCTTTTAGTTTTTATCCATTTCCCTTTAAGTTTCTCTTAATTATTTAAAATTATTATTTTAAATACTTGTCTAGTAAGGTTAATATATGTGCTTCCTCATAAAATAATATAATGTGGAAACCCTGGAAATCTGATTATCCCTCTCAACAGGACTTGCTTTTAGAACTGCTTTGTGTACTAGCTGTTCATTGTTTGATGACTTTTGTGAGTTAATTCTGTTATGTCCCCTACATTCATTTCCATAAATGGTCATTAAATCTCTACTTTTTTAACCTTGTGGTCAATTAATACTAGATAGAGATTTCTTCAAATACCTTGAACAAATAAATCTCCAAGTCTTTATGAAAGAGCTCTGTTGCCTATTAAAATCACTTCCTGCTTACAGAGAGACTCAAGGATAGCCAGAGGTAAAAACTTATTACCACTCCATGTCTTTTCTGAAATTTCATACAGCTCTATGCATGTCTGTAGTCTTCTAGATTCCTAGGAATATCAGAATTTTTCAAAATCCCTATGGACATCTTATTCCTCAATTTTTCCTTTTAAGTTTTATGACTAGTCATTTGATTCCATTAACTGTTATCCATTTTCTCAGGCAACTGTGTGGCAAATACTAACCCTTCTCTTCAGGAAGAGTTTTAACACTGAGTGATCAATAAAAACAAACCACTTGGAAAAGGTCTTTCAGGGAACCACCACACAGGTCAAATAAGAGAATTGTATGGGAATTAAATATGTTATGCTTACCCCAAAACCTAGAATGGGGCTTATTTTTAAAACTACTTCTGGCACAGGGAGGGAAGATGAGACTAAGGTAAGTTAAAATGTTATGAAATTTGCTGTTCCTAACAAGGCTGGGGTGTTTTCTTCAGTAAATACTCCCTGGGTTGTTACAAATATTTGACTACTTCCCCAAATTTCAAAAGAAATGGTTAACTATGAAAAATTTAGCTAATTATTTTGTGAAGAGGTGAATATTCAGACATTATTTCCACTGATTCTACTATTTCCACTACTCTACCATTTCCACTGACCTCACCCACAACCACCAGAATTCCAACCACCTTTGAAATACTTTTGAAGTCCCTTTCAAGAGAATAACAGTCAAATTCAGTTAGAGGTCAGTAAAAGCAAAATATGTCTTTTTTTCCATTCAAGTTGAAAGACCCTTTGAACTCTAGTTACACATTCTTTGGGGGCCTGTGTCCCTGAGTTAAGACTCCTGCTTTAGAGTCATGTGAAAGATGAACAGGCAACAGAATTTTAGAACACCACAAGAGATACGTTGAAACAATTCTAGATATGAACATAACTGGCTTTTACTTACTTCCCAGTTTCCATAGGGCATTTAACTCTTCGCTCAAATATGCCAGGACCATTAACAGTGCTCCTTTTCCTTGCAGACTCTTCTAAATCACTTAATACCAAGACTGATGTGCTGACCACTATACAATCTTCCTTGGAAGGTAGGTTTTACTAAAATTCTTCAGGAGTAAGTGAGGTCTAAAATGGTGTCATGAAACTCAAGGGAGAAGACCCAATTCCATTGGATAGGTAATAAGAGGTTACTGGAGTCCCCTGAGAGAATATAGCAATAAAGAAATGGAAATCAAAGAAAGGCAGTAAGATTTAGGTAGATGAAGAAGTAGAATCATGACTGTATGTGTACATGTCTCTATGTGTGTATGTGTATAGTATTGGTGAAAACTTCTGAAGCATAAGTGAGGATTTAACTATACTCCCATGGGTAAATCTAAAAAGAGAAAACTGACTGCTGTTCCTGGTCTGACTTGCTGTGGGTGTTTGGGTATTTTACTTACACTCTATGGACCACCTTTTCGCTAACAACAATAAGAAACTAAGATACCTCACCTTATATTACTAGTACTTAATGTCAAGATCTGGAACTCTAGAAAGTTCAGCATAGATGTCCTGGGAAAGACCCCAACTTTGCAGGCGATCTCATAACATCTGGCTGGAAGAGAGGTATCTGATCTTAATACCCAATTTTCATAGCAACAACCAGAGTGAACCCATCCAGGGGCTGGACCACTGAAATGCATAGCTACCTTGGAGAGACCAGTGCTATGTCAGGTAAGAGCAATGTCAAGATTTTTTTAAAATGTTTTTATTTTATATTTATTTTACATCATTCTTCCTTTTTGTACAATGTGTGCTTTCTCCTCTCAGATGTACTCCCCATAGAATTCCCACCACCAGTTCACCCATGCACCATCACCATAGTCTGTTGTGCTCCTCCCTCTCATTTTGACTCCTCTCCCTCCCCTTCCCGTGGGGGAGGGATTTATAGTTGCCTGTTAATTTTGTTTTTTAATTTATTATAATTATTTTTTCCTGATCCCTTATTTAGTTCCCCTACATTCTTCCTATAAGTGAAACCATCTAATAATTTTCTTTTCCTTCTCGCTATTTCACTGAGCACAATCCCTTCCAGCTCCATCCATATTGCTACAAATGGCATGAATTTACCTTATTTGATCGCTGAGTAATATTTAATTGTGTTTATATGCCACATCTTCTTGATCCAGTCATCTATTTTTTGGCATTTGGGTTGTTTCCATATCTTACCTATTGTAAATAGTGCTGCAATAAACATAGAGGTGCAGGCATCCTTTTGAGTTAATGTTTTTGTGTCCTTTGGGTAGATTCCTGGGAGTGGAATTGCTGGGTCATATGAAAGCTCCATTTTTAGTAGTTTGAGGAAACTTCACACTGCTTTCTGTAGTGGTTGGACCAGTTTACAGTCCCACCAGCAGTGTAAAGGAGAGTTCCCTTTTCACCACATCCTCACCAACATTTTTTTTTAAATATGAGCCATTCTCACTTGTGTAAGGTGATATCTCATTATGGTTTTGATTTGCATTTCCCTGATTACAAGTGATGTTGAACATTTTTTCTTATACCTGTTGGCCATTTGCTTTTCCTCTTTGGAGAAGTGTATTTTTAGCTCTTCTGCCCATTTTTTGACTGGATTGTTTATTTTAATTTTGTTGAGTTGCATCAGCTCTTTGTAGATCTTTGCGATCAGTCCCTTATCAGTAATATTGTGTGCAAAAATTTTCTCCCAATCAGTAGGGTGTCTCTTTCTTTTGGTTAATGTCTCTTTTGCTGTATAGAAGTTTTTAATATGATATAGTCATAGCTGTTCATCTTTTCCTTCCCTTTTTTTGCTTTAAGGGATGTGTCTTTAAAGATGTTACTGAGATGTATGTCATGTATTGTTTTGCCTACATTTTCTTCTATATATTTTATGGTTTCAGGTCTTATGTTCAATTATTTTATCCATTTTAAGTTGGTTTTTGTGCATGGTATGAGGTAGTTGTTTAGCTTTATTCTTTTTCCTGTAGCAATCCAGCTTTCCCAGCACCATTTATTGAACAAACTGCCCCTGTTCCAATGTCAGAATTTTCCTCCACCCCTCTTAGCTCTGAGCTTTGCAATTGAAACTTCCCACCATACACACTATTCTATTGTACTCAACTCTGCTGACCGTTGCTGACTATGTGCCAGCAATGGTCAAAGGTCCTGGAGATGGTTGAATGAGTGACATGTAGAGGAAAAAATACAGATCCATGGATAAATAAGTTCAGAATGGGGTTAAAGGAAGTGGAAGATGTGTTCTTAGCTGGTTCTCTGTGTTGCAATAATATACATCATAGAAAATGCATGCAAGAGTTGGAACAGGGCCATGATCTGAGCCAGCTCTTTTAGGAAAATAGACGCTGGGCCGGCTAAGGGCAATGGCAGGGCCTTAATATTTTGAGTTCTTCTCCAGATATCATAAAGCAGCTTGCAGCTGATTTCTGATTCCTTCAAAGTTTCAAGTATATCTAAGTCAGTCTCAGAGATCCAAACCCCAGAGTTTTTTTTTTTTTCTGATTCACTGTAGCTGGTATGCACAGTTATAGCATTGATTACTAAAATAATAAAATACTTTTATACAAGTTGATAATTAGATACTTCCCATAACCACCATGCTCCCCATTATCACCTGGGATGATCTAGTATATTTGTCAGAATTCCCCATACCACCTCATGTTCTGCATAAAAATTTGGGGGCCTTATATAGCAGGGGACCTCTAAGACTTGAGGTCAAGAGTAGGTATTTGTTTTGGTTTGTTGTACTAAAGTGTTTGATAACTATTACTCCTGGTCTCATCCTCTAGCTGGGTATCATTGATCAAGGACTTGTTAATGCCCCTGTACTTTTCCCCTCCTGGTTGCAGAGCTTCTTGATTATCTCTTGCCATAGTCTAAGCTTGTTTTGTGTGCCACCTGTACATTAAAACCTTTGATTTGAAGATTTCCATTATTTCACGCTTTCTTCAGAGTAAACTACCAGATAATTTGAAATAATTTCCCCATCTCAATGTCAACTAAATAGCAACCTTAATTATATCTGCAGCCTTAATTCTTGCTTACAATATAAATTGATATGCAAATCCTAAGTATTTGGATGTCAACATCTTTAGAAGATCATTTTCTGCCTACTACAGTATTACAGCAAGTAAATAAAAGATGTAGGTCTGGAAGCCAGATACAGTAATTTCCTTCAGCTTGTAAGAATGATTGGGTAAGTAATCAAGGAGACTCAGTGGAAATGTGTTTTGAGGAAAACGAAACCTGGAAATTTTGCCAGAGTGTATGAAAGAAAGAATCTTTGTCACTAGAAGTTATTGGGCAGAATCTCAATAAGGTAGTTTATTGTGAAGCTAAGAAGCCAGGGTACTACTTTCTTCTAAGAGAAGGTAGAAGCCTCTTGTCCTGGGCCCATGGAAAGCACACAATATTACTTCAAATACCCAGACCAATCAACCATCAAACAGGTGTGGTGTGACTTGTTCATACCTGGAGTCAGATGTCTTTTACGTGGACCTGAAATTTTGTTTGTCTTTCTGGTTAGCCAAGAAAGTTATGAGAAGATTGAAAATTAAAAAGAAAGTGATATGGGCTGGTCCAGGCTGATTCTTGAAGTCTCTGTTTCTTCACTGATTTTCACCAGATGTTATTTGTTCCTGTTTTGCCTCCTAGGAAAACGTCTGCCTATCTTTGCCATCATTCTCATCATCTTCCTGTGCTGTATACTGGTCTTCACCATGACTTATGTCATGTTCTATCGAAAGACATCCCAACAAGGTGAGTGATAAATATGACTGGGTGGTTCTCACTCATTCACTCATTCTGGCAGTACAGCTGAGCATCAACACTGTGTCAGGCACGTGTTGAGAACTTAAATATGCTCCCAGCTTAATTTGGGAGTGACGGTAGGGATTCATGAAGTAGCCATGCAAATCATCAATGACAATGCAACTTATGGAAGTTAATTCACAAATCTTTGTTACCCAAACTTGTTGGGTTCCTCACAAGGATTCAAGAGAAGTCAAAATTATTGGCCTAATGTTGTGAAACATGGAGTTTTTTAATAACAATACAAATCAATAAAGACTGTGGACTAAAGCTTGGAGAAGACAATCAATGCTAAAGTGATACAGAAGAAATTCAGTTAGGGTTGGAGTAATTAGCAAAGGCTTTCAGAAGGAGGTGGGATTTAGAACATGCTTTAAAGACAATTGGAACAATTTGGAAGGAAGAAGTATTCCTGGAAGGAGTAACTACATGAATAAATATGTAAAGGACTAAAAGATAACTGTGAGTTATTTCTGTAGCTAAACAAAGGAGGATTATAGGGAAAAGGAAAATACATTCCTTATTATAGATCATCTTGAATGGCAGGCTAAGCAATTCGGTCTTACTTCTTGAGACCTTGCAAAGGTACTAAAAGTCACAAAAATTTTCAAGCAGAGGATTGGTATGGTGAAGGTGCAGTTCTCAGGGCCATTTAACAACTGCTACCCAAAGGGAAGGAAAAATAGAATTGAGATGTTTAATTCTAAGTAAAACTTAGCTATACCTCAAAGCTTGCTGCAGTAGCCATTTTACTGGGCATTAGTATGTCTCTTCCTTCCTAGCAGCTCTTACTCCCAAATAACCTATTTCCATCATGTAGTTTTCCAACCAAAGAAGGGAAGGGAATCATGTATATTTCTTTCCTCTAGCATCTCAAATGTAAACTCTCGTCTCTATTAGTTTACATGGTTATAATACTTATGAGCTAAATTTGGAAGTAGATATGTCTCAAATGGCCACAAATCCCAGGAGTACTGAAAAGAAATTTTCTTTATAGTCTCAATGAGGCTGGCCATAAACAATGAACATATTTGATTATTTCCCTCTCAAAAACCTTACAGTACTTCTCATGTCCAGAGGGTAGAGGTAAAAATGTAACATTCTATCCAAGGTCCTCTGTGATATGACTTTAGCTTATCTTATCAACCTCATCACAGTCTCCGGGCCTCAATTCAATTTAACATGTAGTTAGTATGGGCCAGGAGCTAGGAAAATAAAAATGAAAAAGACACAACTCCTGTGGTACAGAAGCTATGTGGCCAATTGGGGGAGGTAAGACATGGAAATATAGGGTTCTATCATAGGGCAGAATATCTGTGGCATGCCATGTCTGCTCTGTTGCTTAATGCATGAATTCCCAGTTGCATCCCAAAAATGCTATAAACCCACAGAGGCAGTACTAAGAGATACCCATCTTTTCACCAGGCTATAGAGCCTTTAAGCCTGATTGAAATATTGATACTTCTTTTCCAAAAACACTGGAGCCAATGGGACCTACTCCAAGAGCTTTCCCATGAGCAGGGTAGGGATGATTACATTTGGAAAAGTCTTGGACAATGGTTCCAGACATCAAATTAATTCAATCCCTTCTGCTTAGCCTCTGGTTTTTCTGCCAAATTTCCCTTGGGAACTTTGAGTAAATTCCTGTGTGGGAAGTACGTTGAGTTTCGATTGTTTCTCTTCCCACTGAGCAACTGCTCCAATACAATGTACTGAGTATACCAAAGGATACAGTTGACCAAATGTGCTTCTTTTTCCTTTCCCTGAGATATATGCATCTTTAAGTTTCAACTCACCTCCCCAACACTTCCCAGTTGGTGGAAAGTTGAGGCATATTGAGATTGTCCACTCTATTCTTCCTCCAGATATTAACTGGGTCCATGCTTGGCCCTTGCCTACTCCCCATGGACATGATTCCTTTTTTTAGAGCATGTCTATTAGGTAGTCAGGTAAGATAACATTTCTTCTTCCATATTCCCTGCACTCAATTCTGCTTGTTGGTCTCTGGCGTGGAGGAAAGAGGATTTGGCACACACCCAATTTTAAGCATAGAGGCCTTCAAGGTTAGGGCACAGCTTTCTTTACTCTCTGAAGCACTTAAAGTTTTCTACTGGCACACTGAACACAGAATAATTCAGGTTCATCAACCCTATGTTTTAAGAATCCCAGAATGACAAGTCTAAGGGTCAGTTGGCAAAAATTAGGGCAGAAGGGCAGAAAGGATGGTCCCAATTTCAATCCCCTTCTTATTGATAATAGGCTCTTTGGGTGACTAGTTGCATATCAGGGAGAGCAGTGACGCTGGTGAAACCGTAAAGGTGGCAAGCTTCATGAGCAGCTACTCTAACAAAGAATCAGCTTGCTAAAAATTCTGGGTAATGACTTCTAGGATGAATCCTGCCTAGGCCAGGAATACCAGATCATCACCCAGATCAACAGTGACTATGTTCATCTGCTGCACATACTTCCTCAGGATTAAGAGCTTCTGGTCGCTGGGCCAAGAGTAAATGTGCCCTGTTAGGCCAGAGTTTGGTGATATAATTGCCTATTTAGACCCTTCCTCCTGCATGCTCCCCTTCCTTGCTACCTCTCTACTTGAATAGTCCAAAAAATATTCCCTGCCAAAACCGGGGTTCCTAGATGTGACCAGATTTTCCTAAGAAGTTGCCATATATGCCTCAAGCAAATCTGTTACTGGGTCAAATTCTAGGCCTTTCAACTTTCTCTGCCTGAGATTTCCACTAATTCCAAACACCATAGGGCATTGTCCATAGAAGTAAAACTTGGTCATCCTGCCTACAGAAACCACTTAAATTTGGCCTCTTGCCACCATAAGATCAAAGGGAAGTTCAGTTTTGCCAGCTCTTGGGACCAGCTGTGTCCAATATCACTTCCTTTTCTCCGGAGTTAGATAGCTTTTAGTTGAGATTGTCACATAACAGGTCAGAGTTCAGTTCTGCTCCTAGACTGTGAGTCTAGTGTTCTGGTATTTTTTCGATACTCAATAAACGTCTAATCATGATAACACTTTTAATCACATTAGTCTTTTCTAGAGGACCTGTTAAGAGTGATTAAAATGAGACTATTTGGGGTCCATGGAATATGGATGACACCTAAGCTTTTTGTTCATTCTCCTTTGCATCTATGCCAACATTGCCTTACTTCAGAGGTGGCTCTGCTGGAGTACAATAAGTATGTGATAAAACAGTATTTCACTATTTTCCATTCTCTTCCCAGTTATCCTGCCAGCTTCACCCAAATGACTTTCCCTAGGTCAATTGGAAACCAGAAAAAGGAGCCCTTCTTCTGTCTTGGGAACTTTAAATGTAGATAAAAGGGGCTCCCTTCTTTCCAAAGAATGGATGCACTGTCTTCCAGGATTTCCACTTCCTAGGATCCTAACATCTAACAAGTTTTTTTATAGACCATCTTCCCTATCTCCTGTACCCTCCTTACAATGTATAGTAGTAGTCAGATTAAGTCAGTCTTTCTCCTAAACAGGAATGAAGAATGAGAGAATGAATGTGTGTATGCATGTACACACATGCACACGAGCAACTTTAAATCAGTATCCTCTGTGAGGACCTATTCTGGGTCAGGTCATACTTTCCTTTCCCTAATGCAGTTCATTACAAATTAATTTCTTTGCTCTTAATGTAAGCTGATATATTTCCACTTCTGATTCTAATGCAGGCTCAAGGTCAGTTGGTTTCACCAGGAGCTGCTCTTCTTTGGAATGATTCTAGAAGTCAAAGCAGTATATAAAAGCTCAAAAGGAGGAGTCCTCTGCTTCACTACTACCAGCCTACAAAGTGCATGGTGAAAGCTTCACCTTTTTCTTCAACCCTAGATGCCAGCTTCATAGTTAGTAAAAGAAACATTTTTTTTCTCTATCATGGGTATAAGGCTCTGAAATAAGGCCCACACCCAGTGGAAACTTCAGCTTCCTTCATGAAAGTGCTCTTGTCCAGACCTCACCATCTTTGAAAACAGCCAGTATCTCTTCCTACTACCATTAGAGAATGAAGTTTCTGGGTATAAGAAAAGAATACTGGTTGTATCTTATATTTCCATTAGTAAAAGGAGTCCTAAAACTGGTTTCCCACTCCACAGAAGTTGTGGACCCCCAGGAATATCTCAGGCATGTGTTTAAAAGCTTAGTGCAGGGCCTCCCTTATGGCGCAAGGGGTTAAGTCATAGCACTATGAAGCTATCCACAGCCACTGCAGCATGAGTTCGATCCCCAGCCAGAGAGCTAACCCACATGGCACAGCAGACCTCTCCTGTCTCACCTGCTGCTCCCCTCAGCAGTATATTTCAGTAGATCTACCTGTTCTCCCCACTCTCTATGGTATATCCTCTCACACCCCCACACACACACCTCTGGCTTACACTGCAGCTCTTATGTGCATACATAAATAAAATAAATCTTTAAAAAATTTAAAAATAAAAGCGTAGTGTATTAATTTCCCCAGAGATGTGAAAGCTACAGAAAACTGAAAATGTGCCTTATAACTTCAATAAATTTCATGAAACTCAATCCTTGTAAAGACCACCGAAACATCTACCAAATGAGATAAATGGCATTTGTTACCACAAAAGAGCTTAGTGATTATTGATTATAACTGCTCTATATGGCATATGAAAAAATGAAACCCAGAGAGGAACAGTAATTTATCTAAAGTCACATATATCAAGCCTGTGATAGAACAGAGACATATGCCACATATGACCAAGTCAAGTCTGTGGATATTTAGTAGCATATATTTATTGCATCAGGAAACTTCTGGAGATCATCTTTGCCCTAAAAACTGATAACATTTTCCATACAAAATAATCCATTAAAAGAGTTGTAGGTATTGGACTATCCCAAAGTTGCAGGATAAACAAAAGTGGCATAACAGGACCTGCCTTTAGAGAAAGGGAGAGGAGTAAAAGAGATCTCCAAAAGAGAGGAAAAGTATAGTGTTCCCCTTGGCAGATTCCCAATTTTTGTTGCATGGAACATTCAACCAAAGAGAAGACACACAGGAATGAATTTCACAGTCAGGTAGGCATGCCCATGCTTTATTCTATAGCTCTTTCTTGCAGATTTCCAATATGACATTATATTATTAAAGGTGCTGAAGAATCCTACAATAAAGCATCTGTATAACTTTGTGTTACCAAGTAATTCCAAAACTATTTACCCACTGAGTCTACTATTTTGCCCTCCTCCCCCATTCCCTGACCTTATTTCCCTATTTCTCATGTTGGCTGTTATCTCATACACCTGATAGTTTTGTGATGCCCACAGTTAAACTTCTTTTTCTCACCCAAATTCTGGCTCAGATTTGGCCCAAAGGTCCAAAGCTAATGGACTAGTGGAAAGTCAATCATTCAGTAAACATTTATTGTGTATTTTCTGTAACCAAAGTACTGTGCTAGGGGCTGGGGTAAAGATGGAATGGGTAGATGGCAATCAAAGAAACGTATATTTCTCTAGGAGCTCATGATATCATGGTGAATCTAATAATATTCCCTGTAAAAATTCATTAAATAGTCAAGAGGTCTCACTGGGTAGTAGGAGGTAAAAGGTACCGAGACAAGGAATGCTTTGAGAATGAAAGGAGGAGTACAAGTTGGCTTTCAAAAGTCCTTGTAGAGACTGGGCTTTGGGTGAGACAAAAAGTATAGAAAAGAAATGGATGACCAGAGGAAAATAAAAAAAGGCACTCCCAGGAGAAGGAACAGCATGGGGGGAAACTGAGAGATAGATAAGGTCAAAGTGTATTTAAAAGTGAAGGCTAAGGCTAAGTGTCAGGGAGTGAGTTCAAGCCCTGCCATGATGCTTGTATGAAAATTCTGGTGTCCTTATTGGGAGACACTGGAAGGAGAATGTGAAGGAAGAAAAGAATAATGAATCAAGAAGTATTCCCATGCCTGGGTCTTTTCAAGATTGCTATGTTCTCTGCAGGGTTTCAACAGTGTATGTAGACATAGCCCAGGGCTGTAGCTCCCAAAGTTGTTGCACTTTTGCACCTGCAACCCTCAGGTACAATATTTCAGTTTTCTTAAAGTCATAAAAAGTAAGTTATGAGAGCTTAGTTGGTGGTTGGCGGTCCTTCTTGTATCCGGCTGGCAGTCTATTTGTTGTATCCCAACTACCCAGGCCTGAAGCTGCTAAGCATATGCCGCACTTGGGGTATTTGACAAACTGACACTCTACCACATGGAGTGTCCAACTCAGCTTGTCAAATACACAGAGCGTGACACTGCAGGAGGCCAGGCCAGAGGCTTCAATATGGAGATGAGATCTTCCTGGGAGATGTGGCCCTGTAGAGAAAGAGAAAAAAAGAGTCACATTGGGCCTCCCTGGTGGCCTAGGGGTTACGTCCCAGTGCTACCACTGCAAGGGCCCACCCCATTAGCCTGAATTCAATCACTGGCCAGGGAACTAACTCACATGACACAGCAGAACGCTCCTGTCTCGCCTGCTGCTCCCCTTAGCAGTATATTTCAATAAATCTACCTGCTCTGCTTCCCACTCTGTCTCTGGTGAGACCTCTTACCCTCTGCATGTCTGGCCTATACCCCAGTTCTACTATGCAAAAATAAATAATAACTTAAAAAAAGAAAAAGAAAAAAGAAAAAGAAAAAGAAAAAGCGGTCACATCGTAAGCCCCATGGAAAGTGCAGAGGCTACAGCAACCAGCTGAAGCACCAGTATAGGAAGTGAACACAGCAGGCATAAGACTCCTACCAGAATAGTTGAGTATTCAAGGAAGGCTTAAGTGCTCAGCTGTGGGCTCCTAGGCCCTAAGTCCTATAGATATAACATTCCTAGAGGCCCCAAGCTTCAGTGAGCCCCTCTATGCAACAGAGAAAGAACACTTTGCTCATCATCTTGACCTAAGGAAAGGCCCAGGCACCAGCGTCAGTGTCTATGCTCCATCTTCCCAAACTTCTCTAGCTATGTTCTCAATGTATTGTGGTTATAAACATATGCTTTGAGGTTAAACATTGACTTGAATCCTTGCTGTCATTAACTAGCTGGGAAACCTTCGATAAATCATTTCATCTCTCCAAGTTCCATTCTTCCACAACCACAAAATGGTATAGGGATAGTATTACCTCATAAGTTATTGGTAAAATGACAGGAGATAACATATGTAAAGTCCCTAGCTTAATATTTGACACATATGCTTTAAAAATTGGCAGTTGTACAACCAGAAGGAAAGAAGTACTATTAATGCTTGATTTAACAGGATCTGGAAAGAGGAAACAGGGATTTCTTATGGCCTCAGTCTTGCCTAACATGGTCCCATTGTCCCATAAGGACTCAACATGTCAACTATAATCTCACCTACTTGTGCTACAAATAAGGAAACAAAGACTCTTATCAAGGAAGAGCGTGGTTAATGATCAAATAGTTGTTCAAAGTTTAAAGCTGTGGCCTATATCATGCCATTGTACGCTTATGCTTTCCTCATCAATCCTTGTGCCTCACTGCTGTGCATATCCCTCTGGGGAAGGGGAAATACATTAACAATGAAGGTAAAAGATAGGCAGTGAGACACTGGGATGGATCTTCAAACCATAGCTTTCTGGGAAATAAGGAAGCTGCCAGACACTCAGTCAAATCTAGAACTTCCAGGAGACTACCTTTGGCAACACCCAAATCCTAATGCTAAAAATATCAAACTTGTTAACTCCCTCCCCTTCCCAGCTATGGTAGCTGATCTGCTAAAACATAGCTGGACTGTATTAAATACTGGAATGAAAAGTGACAAACATTCTAAGGTTAGCAGAAATTGAAAACTGCCCCTATGAGACCAAAAGACTCTGTCTCAGCTAAGACAGGCAAGAGGATTTATCTTTCACTAAGTAAACAGAATTTTTACTTTTTCAATTGAATATGTGTTGGTGAGGGAGTGACGTGCCCCTCCAGCTTGAGATATAGAAGTGACTTCATACTGCATAAAGCTCTAAGTTATCTTTATCATGCCCTCATTTCCCTCTCTACCTTCCCAATCTATCCCAAGTCACCCAGAAGTGTGACTCATTCAGCCAAAGTAACAATCATGGTCACTAGATAAGGCATAATAGAAAGAATCAGCCCAACTTAGGTTCTAATACTGCCTTGGGCAACATGGCATTGAGTAAATCTTTCTTTGGACTGTAGTTGTCTTCTCTGAAAATGAGGATAAGAAGACTTACCAGATATGGTTGCTAGGAAAGTTTTGGGAAAATTTTCCAGAGTCTCCTATACAGGAGATCATGGTCACCTTGCCTCACTCGCTGGAGCTGTGGTTGGAGGTCATCCAAGAAAGTTGATTAACAGAGTTTAAGTTAAAAAAAAAAAAAACTGCGAGAAAGAGAATGGGACCAGTGCCCTTCTTCAATCATCACCCTTATTGGCTTCCAGCTCTAGTGAGAAGACCTGCATAAATTGGAAGTGTCCACCCCTTCCTAAGCATTCTTTATGACTTCATCAGAAGGAAAGAGAAGTAGCAAAGGGCTGAAGATTTCTTCTTAATACACTGGAAGTTGAAGAGTCTTACAGACCATGTTACGCTGGTATTAATGGGAAGGTAAGTGGGTGAATTAAAACTAGATTTATTTCTACTCTTGATGCCTCTTTTAGTGGCTTTTATGCAAGAAAAATAGAACAAGAAAGGCTGACTAGACCAACAGGAAGTACAGGTTGATGTCTATGTGGAATAATACTGAAGTACTCAAATAGTTCTTCTCTTGATCTGTCATACTACCACATATATCATCATTAGTCCCTACGTTGAATGTAAAATATTCTACTAAAGAGCTCCATAAAACTACCATTACTGAGGCAAAAGGTAGGTCAGTTTTAATGGAGGGAATTGGAGGAGATAGGCCTGTAGAAAAAGATGTAAGTAGGCATCTGAGGACATCTGAACACCCAGAGGGTAGCAAGTATGAGAAAGGGGAGAAAAGGAGTGAAAAGAAGTCTTTAGGACCATGCTTTTAAAAAATTCTGACTGCCCTAGTATCAGGAGGCCTAATTGGGTCAAATGCAGGACAGGTTCCTGCTGCTTTTTGGGTTATCCCTCCCAAGGTACAGCAGAAAGAGTACTTGTGTGCAAATCTAGACCCAGCTGTATCACAGAATCTGTGTGTGATCTGGGGTAAGTCCCTTCCTTCCTTTCTGCAGACCTCAGTTTCTCCCACAATTATTTAGTCGCTAAGAGTTCTTCCAGTTCTGAAATCCCTGGAATCAAAGAGGGCATAAAGAAAATCTCATTTCTGAGTCATACCTCTTGGAGAGAGCTATGTGAATCAACAGGTCTCCTCTTGAATGTGTTCAGCCCCAACCAGAGCTATTTACTCAGCATTACATTCATGTCCTTTCTTAACAGAAGGCTGACGATAATCAAACTAAGGAGTAAATAGCTAAAAGAATCTCTAGATACTGCCTACCTAATCTTTCCCCTCATCTTCTCTGCAGAAGATGCCTTCTTTGCAGAGGGAATAAAAAAGAAAAAAAAAACACACCTAAATCTTAGAATGTTGAAAGGAGACACACAGTGGCTAAGTGGCAAAAACATGACTGCTACTCAAATGTCCTGACTCCTGTTCCAGAAAACATTACACTTCCATATAACTGTCTCTTAAACAGCCTGTTTGGGGACAAGTTGTCATCCTCCCTTCTCACCATTAGAAGTTCCAGCATAGAAGACCAATTGAAACCTTCCCTGATCTTTACCTAGGATCCCTGATGAGGGTCCAAGGTGAATGTAATGGTCAGGTCCAAGCCATCTTTGTTAGTCAAGGACACTGCCCCCCATCATCTTGTCAGAGAAGACAGATGGATACTCTACCTGTTACTGGAGTGGTGTCTTGGTGTCAGAGGGGCACAGGTTCCCTGGTGATGCGCCAACAACCTGAAGAAGCCAGAGGGAACTAGGCTTTATGTTGTGTGGAGGAAGATCATGTGTTTTGAAGGACCCTTGGTGTCTTCAAGAGGAAACAGAAATGAGGAAGATAAGGGTGAGGTTAGCCAACGGAAATCTGGGTGCAAAATGACAAAACATTGCTGTTGTGAAAGATTCTGCTACTGCAGCAACAGTCCCCACTGCCATGCCCCACCCTCTCCCAGCTGACATCCAACATATCAGATCTCCAACTGGCTCCCCAAGCTATAGAGAGTTAGAGCAGTCTCTGGCTGCCCTGGGCTCTTTCTATGATGTGCCATGGAAGTTTCCACAATTACTGAAGGACTGTCAGAGTTGTGACATTATCAAATAAAAATCCCTACTGTCGAAATTAAGAAAATGATTCTCAGAGGAATTAAGGAAATGCCTAATATCAAAAATCAAGTTAATGGCATAGCTGGAATTTGAATACATTTCTATCATCTCCAAATCAGATATTTTCCCATTCTGCCAGAATACCTCGTCATCCTGAAAGCCCCGTTTTTGATCCCCTGGCACAGTTACTTAATCTTCAGGGTCCAGTGCAAAATGTAAATTAGGGCCTCCTTGTAAAAAAAGAAAAGTTAAGAATTTCAAGATGGCAACAACATTAAACCTGTGTGTGTGGGGGGTCTTTCTAAACATGGGATTTTGTGAAACTTTAAAAGGCTTATAAAGTTGCTTATACAGCTCTTACTATAAGTCACATTCTGGCATCTATCTGACTTAAAGAGGAAAAGAAAGAAAAAGAAAGAAACTCACATGTCTTAAACTATTTGTTAAGTGTTTTACATGTGTTATCTCATTTAATGAACAACCCTTTGGTAAAGTATTATCATCTTCCTTACTTATAGGTGAAGAAACCAAAGCATATGGAAGTAACATGGACACAAAACTAGAAAATAAAAGAGCAAGCAGGATTTGTACTCAAGGTTTTCTGACTGCAAATGTTGTTTTTTTTAATTGTTTTTAGTGTCCCACATTGATAAGGAGAGGAAAGTAATTGACCTTGAGAAAGAAAAAATGGTGCCAGACTCAAGTTCAACTGTGAAATTCAGGCTTCATGCGTGATATGAAAGGTGTAAGAAGAAAATGACTTTTGAGTGCCTAGTGTTTGCAATCCCTGGGCAGTTTTCATTGGCAACCAGGAAGATTTATTACCATTATGCAGTACTCTGCATCATGAATCCTGGGGACAGGGGAGATGGGAGAGACAAATCCTGTGATGTTTTCAGGTTATGCTTGTGACAGTCTTTGATTATTGTCTTGCCCATCTCTTACTCCAGGTTCTACAGAGAAGAAATAGGACCCTTGGTAATAATCAAACTCCAGTAAATTACCTGTCCAAGTTGCCTGCAGTTGTATAAGTTAATAAAATTGTGAATACTGTTTAAGGTTCACTTTTGAACCTAAATGTGATTCCTCTTTGAGGCTCACCATTGGAATCTGAATTAAATTAGGTTCAAGAGAAAAGAGATATTGTGGGATCCAGGAATCCCATACCCTGGTCCCTGATATGTCAGCTCTGTTATTTCCTTTCTCCTTGCTTTCCATTTAACAGAGATTGGACTAGATGATCTTGGTGACCTCTCCAACTCAAACATTCCCTGGCTGCCTCTCCTTCACCTTGGGCTTCCCTGTAGTTGCAGGGCTTTAGAGGTTGTAAAGACAGCATGGGATGGGGATTCATTTATATTTACAATGCTCTGCAGAAAACTTCCTTCTCCCAGAATAATCTATTGGCTTAGTCCTCGACACCAGTTTCCCCAGATCTGGCTTCTAGAAAGATTCAGTTCCTTTTTTCTTTTTTCTTTCTTACTAAAGCGTGGGGAAGAGGCAGGGTTGTCCTATGGGTTCTTTCCTAAGGAGGGATCCTTTCCTATGTCCTCACATAGTAGAAATTTAGTACATTCAGCCACTCGTCCCTTTTTTTTCTCCTCACATATCAGTTAAGGTACACTACTCTCTTTTTAATAGGGATTTTTTTAGAGACACTGTTTCACCTAAAATAGTAATGAATGGTACCCATTTTGAATCCCACAGAGTATCAATAAAAGAGAACATTAGGACTCTGGAGGACCTGAAAATAATGCCCCATATTCAGAAGGTCCGAAATAGAAAAAAGGGCTTTAGGCTTCTTGGAACGCCTCTTTACCCCCTTTATCTCACAACCACAAAGCATGCTGGGAAGAAATACCTTTACAGTAGTACAAAGAGGACTTTTTTTCTTTAGGTCTGGGTTCAACCAAAAGGACACATAGTTCTCCCATTTTGGGTACTCTTTGACTTGGCTATGCTTATAAAGCGGGTTGAAAGAGAAAAGAAGTGAGTGCAGGTTAGACGCAGGCAGTACTAGGGTCCCAAACTGCAGTCACATTTATTTATCTACTTAGTGCTACAGTGGAAAAAACATTAAAGTTTGAGATTCTAGGTTGTAGCTCCTGAGTTATGGACCTAGCTCTGTACCTCATTAACTATATGCCTTTGAAAAATCATGTACAGCCTGCCTGAGTCTCCACATTATATTGAGGGATTATCAGTCTGGAGGGGAGAGAGATACAAGCATGCACCCAAGGGACTATGTCATTCTACAGTATGAGACACGTGATTTGACAAAGGCATGCATTGCTGCAGAAAAGGGAGTTAGAAAGGCATGCCTCTTCCAGGTCAGAGGGTGAGAAGATGGTAGTGATTAGAAGAGCAGGGTTCTTAGAAGAGTAGGATTTTGGCTAAATCCTAAAAAATGAAGAGAGAAGGCAATGATGTCCCCAGTCTCTGACAACCACTCACCCAGCAAAATTAGTTGATCCCTGATTTGCTTGTTTCTGGTGTTAAATTGCCTTTATGTGTCTCTCTTCTAGTAAGCAAAGACCTTCCCAGAGTTGGGGCTATGTCTGATCTCTTCCATTCTTCATAGGACCAAGAATGCAATTGTTGCCCCAGAACTATGAATTGAAATAATGAATATGTCGGTGCATAAGCTAATGAAGGAAACCTCATAGCCCAAGTTCCCCACATTTCTTAACTTTCCTCAACTCCATGAAAGAATTGAGAAAGCCCCCACCCCTTCAACTCTTAGTTCATATCCCTGCTCATCTACCCCCAACTCCTATAGGAAGTCTGTCAAAACAAAACCTCAGGGAAAATTGCGAACTTAGGTCACTTTCTGTGTAAGAGACTGTGTCCACATACTCTACCTCAATACCGGTGATTGCTGTGCATATGATTGCACTGGGGCTTCCTCTGAGGAAACCCAAAAGTTGATGCAATGTACAGGGTACCTGTAGGTCAGAATTGAAGGACTTCATGTTTCCCTAGGCCTGGGGATAGAGGTTTCACTGTGAGACTCTCCACAAACCCAGTGATATTGACAAAATAGGTAGCAGCAATTAACCCACCAACTACAGCTCAACTTTATTCAACAAAGGTGTGTTGAGGACTTTCCGACTGCAAAGCTCTATGCTCAGCACCAAGGGGAAAAATAAATATACAGCAGAGTAGTTATATACAATAATTAGAAATATAATGTGACCTATAAATTGTTTGTCATGTTAATTATTTGAAAAATAAGCAAATGAAAGTAACTCGGATAATATAGTTCATTTAACCCAAATGAATCCAAAATGTTATTTTAACTTGCATGCAATGTAAAAAATGTGATACATATTTTACACTTAAAGTATCTTGTAATTTGGACTAGCCATGTTTCTATTGCCACATTTATTACTTTATTTAATATTATTTATTTTGTAATTGTTATGAAAGTACCATTGTTTTATATCCTTGCTAGTTTTTTGACAGTATAGGTTTTACCCCCTCAGGTTCAGTCTCCATAGTACTCCCACTACGGAAGTGGGACCTCCACTCCCTTGTAGAGGGCTGTTGTCCACCACCATGGTCCAAGGTGCTCTCCCCTCATCCCCCCAATTCTCACTCCTTCCCCTCTCCCACATTTAGCTATCAGTTACCTCATTGGACTGCATGGGTGTAAGATGTGGCCCTTGGCCTCAGGAATAGACTGTAAAGCCTATTCAGGAGCCAGACTGAACATAAGCATGCAAGGAACAGGTACTATAGCAGAGGTATATGTGTGTGTTTGTGTGTGTGTATATATATATATAGCAGAGGTGTGTGTGTGTGTGTGTATGTGTATATATAATATATATATATATATATATATATATATGAAACATACTGCTCCTGAAGTCAGGAATCCTGGGTTATAGTCTTTTTGCTGCCACCAATTCTCTGTATGACTTTACATAAATCCCCTCCCTTTAGAGGTCTACATATTTTCATCTCTACAATGAAGCTGAACTAAATTCAGGCATGGTGTGAGGCACTCAGAATACAGGGATGAACAAAACACATAAGATGTCTGCCTTCTTGACATCTGTAAGCCACATTTTTTTTAGTCTAGGTCATAAATAAAAGGTAATTCCAACTGGTTGGACTAGAAAATTTATAGAAGAGATAGCATTTAAAAGGATCTTTTAAGGAAAATCTGATAATAGCCCAGAGAAGCAAATTCTAGGCTGAGGGAAGAACATAAGTGGAAGTGCAGAAATAGGAAAGAAGATAGTGAACTTGTGTGAACAGAGGGACTAACTGATGTAATACATTAAATATAATCTAGAATATATTTGGATATCTATCCATGCACTAGAATATTGGCAGTCCAAAAGCTTAACCAACATATCAATTGTGCTATGGAAAAAACAGGGAAAAACCTTGCAGCTACCAAGAGATTAATTTTGTATTATAATAACAACAACAACAACAACAACACCCACATACTATGAACTTATAAAGTGTCAAATACTATCTGACACCAATTAAATTTATAGCTCATGCAATAGCCTCAAAACAAACTTATAAGGGAGATACTATGATTATCCCCACTTGACACATGAGGAGCTGAGATTCAGAGAAGTCATGTTACTTGCCTAAAGTTAAGTAGCTATTAATGTCAAAGACAGGATTACAATCACAGGTAACAATTTATGAAGAGTAGAGATTTTGCAGAAATCTTCAAAAATAATATGACTTTAGGAAATATAAAGTCAAGTCAGTTATTACCTCAGTCTACAAGAGATTTTTATCTAGAAAAATCTCAATGAATTTCCAGTTTATGATCATTAGAAAGGCTGAGCTGAAACTTACCCTTGTTTAGCTTCTTAAGATAGGCATTCCAGAGAGTTATTTAAAGACTTAAAAAGACAAAATGGCTTCACTCTTCACTTCCTATACCTTAGCCTCAGTCAGAGTCCTTCAGAAGCTTCCATCTATGACAGAAATAACTGACGTGTTTCTAACCAACCGTGTTTATCTATTTCCTACAGTGGTCCACCTAAGAGTAAAAACTCCTAGGCAACAATTTTAAATGGATGAAGAAGGAAGGAGGGAGGAACCAACTTATGATAACTCATTGAATTTATTTGGAAAGAACAAAATTGTTTTCCTTTAAAATTTATATTCCCTAATTCAGAATTGGGTGGGTTCTCCTGGTATCATTGATTTGGCACACACAGATCATCTTCATCTTTCTAGTGCTCCCTCTGACTAAAGAAACGAAAAGGATAGTGCATTTGTGGGGGATAAAAAGAGAATATAAGCCAAACCGTTGAGTTTATACTACAACTAAACATATTCTAGAATATAATGCTAGAACTTGGTTTACCACTCACTTGGGAGGTAATCAATCCCTACTTCTTTCTAGGGTAAGTTACCACGACATTTCTTTTTTTTTTTAATATAATATATATGTTTATTGTTATTTATGTCTTTTACATTTTGTATTCCCCTTGGGTAGCCCACCACCAATTCACCCGTGATCCATCTCCATGGTCCCTTGTGTTCTTTTCTATTCCATTTT